>JANTFE010002260.1:9468-22556 GCA_027562315.1 Costus pulverulentus | reverse complement strand
AAGTTGATCATAATACATGCTATGCGATCTTGAAACCCCCTTCCGCTGCTATATTCCCTTATATGCGCCATGCTGGGTTTCGCCCCCCTCTAGAAAGGGGTTCCTACACCTTTTGCTTCTTACGGTATCGAATATAAACTTCTGGATCATCTACAATCATCTCCGCAAGGATCGGGCGTGGACATTGACCTGGGCATCGCGTGCAAAACCGATTTTACGTCTATGTAATTGTTTACGGCTAGTGCCGTAAAATCTCTTGAGTCTTCTATGCCGATGTCGTCTCGGAAAATATGGCCCGTAAACTGGTTTACGGCCAGTGCCGTAATTTCTAGGCAACTTTCTGTTCTGAAGACGTATGGAAAATACGGCCCGTAAACTGGTTTATGGCAGTGCCGTAAAATCGGCTAAGGTTTCTGTTCTGACGGAATCCAAAATACGGTACCGTAATATTGCTTACGTCCGGTACCATAAAATCAGAAAATCTTTCTATTCGGAAATCTTCACAAATTACGGCAGTGTTCGGATTTTACGATACCATTTGGAATTGCGGTACTGTAAAATAGATTACGGCACTACCGTAATTTGCTGGCTTGCTCCGATTTGCATGAAATTTCTTGAGTGATCTCCTTTTGATGATGAGAACTCTTTCATGTATTTGATTTTTCTTGAAAACGCCTATAATAGTGCTTTTTTGCTTCAAAAACATGAAAAACCAAAATAGAAGTAGGCTTTGCAATATTTGATGGATTTAGCATAAAAACAAGTAGAAAGATCCTCGATTTAGCATGAAAAGGTATCTAAAATGATGCAAAATATACTACATATTTCGGTGTCATCAAACACATAAGGCTCAAACCTTGCTTGTCCTCAAGCAAAAATCAAAATTTGAAATGAAAATTTGATTGAAAGAATAACCTTCTCATGCTCAATAAATTTCTAAAATACAACTTGTCAATGAAAAATTCTATTAATTGATTTACAAAATTTCAAGTAAACATATCATCCTCAGAACTCAATTTTCTAGATTCACAACTCAATCAAATAAAACTTTGCAACTTGTATAATAGATAGAATTTTCAATCTCATGATTTCACCTAGTATCAATTTAAATCTATCATGCTTTTGTTTACAGGAATTAGGTCTCCAAGATCTTTTTCCACACATAATTTTTTTTTCTTTTTCTTTTTCATGCATTTTCAATGTCTTTGCATAGATGGCATGTATCCACATAGACACATACTTTTTATTTTTGACTTCAACTGTTTCTTCGGTACCACTGTCAATTTTACAGTGCCAAGTAGAGGAGTCTTATTCTTTTCACCACTCATTATTTTTCATGCATAGACTTCAACCCATGTCTTAGGTACCTCTATCAATTTTACATAGTGCCAAGTAGGGGAGTCTCTCACTATTTTTTTTTTGGATCTTGGATTCTTATTTCCCAACAAAGAGCAAAAATAGACTAAACCTCAACTAGGTTGATCAATTGATCTAAATTCACAAATCATACTAATATACTCATTTTATTCAAAAGAGAAGTTTCACTTTTAAATTTCATTCTTCAAATAATATATCTCCCCAAAATTTTATGCGTCAATCAATTTCATATCTCGATAGACAAATATGTATTGAAGAAATTAATTTGACATGATAGGGCTATATCTTTAATCATGAATTTGAGATCATTAATCATTCAAGTTATCAACAGTATGAATCAAGAGTGAACTCATCATCATTATTACAATATCAAATCATCAAAAATATATCATCATGTATATCATATCAAATATCAGAATATCAAATCATCATACAATCCCATCGAAACAGTAAAAATCAATATCATCATCATAATACAACCATATAAATATCAATCATCAAAATATCATCATACAACCATATCGAATGAGAATAACAATATGCAGTGGTGGCAGTCATAGAAGCATCATCCTTCCCTTCATCATATGAAACAACAGTGAGATAAAGAAAATCATAGTGCAGCAATAAGGTAAGGGAAGATAATACTCACAAAGCCTCTACTCATCATCATCAGATCGCGTAGCCTCTGAGTCTCTCGCAGCAGCCTCCATGGGATCATAATATAGTGTTCCTCCCTGATCACCATGATAGCCATAGTCCCTGTGATCAGCATAACCAAAACGGTCATAGAGGAAGTTACCCATGTCTTTCATATGGTTGCATAGTCTCTCCATATATCTGTGGATGTACCCTAAGGTGTCCTCCATCCTCTCCTGGCGGCGCTCTTGGTTAAACATCTGTGTCGTCAACGCCTGAAAACCAGGATCATGGTGGCTAGTAAAGCCACCCGTTGGTCTCTGTGATGAAGTGCCTGCTGCTTGTGTAGAATCACGAGGTGGTGATTAAATCCCAAATGGATCACCCCGTTCACCCCAGGTGGGTGGTGGTGGTGCTGAATCAAGTGGCGGGGAAAAAGCTGCTGCTACTGTGCTGGGTGACAACTTCCAATTGGCTCTGTCCCTTACTATGGTCTTCTGAACATGTGATAAAGGCAGATGGTGGATATTCGGTCCAAGGACCAAACAAAATGTATCTACTTCCCTGACAATCATCTTCATCGCGATGCAAGACTCCATGTCAAGTCTTGGATTCCCTCGTGCCATTTCTGTGTCAAAGGGCTCAATCCCAAGATGCATGGCTATAGGAGTAACTAAGCCTCCTATTACCACTGATCCTCTAGTTGCCCGGGCAACCTAATCCATATGCTTAACCATGAAGTAAGCGACATCCACAGCAAATCCATTAAGCATTCCCCATAAAAAATACAGCTCATGCTGACGGACCATGCCGTCACTGTCTCCTCTCCCAAATATCATGTATGCTAGAACCCGATGAGCATATTTGACGCAGGGGTTCATGATCTTTGAGGCTCTGGCAGACACAGCATAAAAATGATTTTCATTTGTAATCTGGTTCCAGAAGATGTTCTCCATAAATCCTAAGGGTATTTCAGTATATCCACCTATGCTCAACCCAAATATGTCTCTTACTTCCTGCAGTGTAAGCTCTCTCTCTTCATTTGCCAATCTGAAATTTATCTTTCCATCAGCTGGGCCATGGGAGTGTTCCTTTAATTCCACAATCAGACTGCTCAAAAACTCTAAAACAAGTGGCAAGAATGTTGGTGGATGTATCTGGAAAAATTGCTTGGCTCCTATCCTCTCAAACATCCAAAGAACATCCTCATAAAGCCCTAAGGCTTCAAGAGTCCTTTGATCAGTATATTTTGTGTTTACAATTCTCCTTTTCAGCAGTTTGTTATATCTTGCTTCTTGCATCTCATTCCTAAATGTGATCCCATATGGATTTTGGGATTGAGATGATCTACTAGGGGCTTTCCCCTTTCCTTTTCTTTTCTCTAGTTCTCTTTGGCAAATGGACTTTGTTCTTGGCATGTTGGCAATCAAGCTGCAAATTCACATTTTAATGGGAGCAAACAATAATGCAGTTCAATTGCAACCTATCCATGTGTTCTAAGACATAAAAAATAGGGCATGCAATCTAAACTTCATTCCCATCTGGCATGTATGAATCATAGGTTCTTCATCACTAATTAAGCAAGTAGAAGGTGAAAATCAATTCAAAACTCAGCTCAAACTCCAAAAATCAACTGAAGTATGAGTGAACAGTAACTTCAAATGTGTTTATCATGTTTCAGCTCAAATCAGTCACGAAATCTAACCAAATTCTTTTCTAACAGCAAGAAATCGAAAGCCTATCCTCTAACGAGTGTATAGAAACAAAAATCATTTAAAACGATTAAGAATCGAGCGAGAATGAGAGAAAGGGGCGAAAACTTGTGAAAATTTGTCAAAGCGTAAAAATCGGAGAATCGAGTACCTAATCGACGGTGAAAGTTGAACAGAAGTGGTCGCTGGTGTCTTGAGGATGTCGAAGATGATCGAAAATCAAAGAACGGCTCAGAAACGAAGATTTAGTTTCCTGTAAGTAGAAAGAGGCATTAGACTCACACTTGCACCGAGGTCACATAAGGCTCGGTCAAAAGATAGGGTGCCAATCGAACAAGGTATAGAAAAACTACCTGGATCTTTCAGTTTAGGTGGCAGTTTGTTCTATATGATTGCACTACAATCTTTAGTTAAAGTAACAGTGCATGTGCCATAATCATCCAATTTTCTTTTACTAGACAAAATCTCTTTTAAAAATTTGGCATAAGATGGATCTCAGTAATAGCTTCAGTAAAAGGAATGTTAACATAAAGCTTTTTCAGGATTTCAAGAAATTTGCCAAACTTTTTGTCCAGTTTATGTTGAACTAACCTTTGAGGAAAAGGTATAGGTGTTTGGTAAGGAGAAGGCAAATTAGGGTTAGGATTGTCTTTCTCACATGATTCCTCCCCTTTTGGTTCATCACCCTTTTGAGGTGATGAACAAGTTTGGGGTTTCTTATGTGAAGAAGATTCCCCTAACTCTAACTCTTCTTCATTATCAACAAGCCTTTTTTCAGTGTTTTCAAACCTCCCTCTAGGTTCTCCTAGTTGTTTCCCACTTCTAGTCATGATGGCATTACAGTGCTCCCTAGGGTTTATCTCTAGTTTTGCAGGCAATTTTCCTGGGGGTCTGTAAGGTACACTAGCATGTTGTGCAATTTGGTCTTCAAGAATTTTGTTGTGGGCTTCTACTCTATCCAGTCTAGAGTTAATTTGATGTACACTTTGCTTAAACTCTTCAATTTGTCTATTTTGATTTGACAGGATTTGTTTTTGATCAGACATAAACTCTTCAATTTTTCTATCTTGTTTTACCTCAAACTGATTTTGACTGGTCATTATTTTTTCAAACATGGATTTTATCTCAGAGAATTGATCATTGTTTTGATTCAGATTTTGGTTGGGATTTTTCCTTTGGAATCCTTTGTTTTCAGTGTTCCCCCTACATTGTTATTGTTTTTCCATGAAAGGTTGGGGTGATTCCTCCATCCAGGGTTATATGTATTAGAATAGGGATCATTAGGTCTACTTTGATTATAATTTCCTATGACATTTACATGCACATTACCCTGATCAACAACTCTTCAATATTCAGTAGTATGATCATCATTGCCACAATTTTCACAAGTAACAGCAGAAATAGAAGCAGTTTGCATGGAATTTAGCTTATTGCACAAAAAGTTTACCTTCTCTTCTAAGGATCGCAATCCTTCACTTTCACCCTTACCTTGAGAAGGCTTGTAAAGTACTCCTCTTTCGGTAGTCCATTCATTATGGTTTTCTGCCATCTCCTCTAGCAGTTTGAAGGCTTGATCTGGTGTTTTGCTCATAAGAGCTCCTCTTGCAGCGGCATCCACAATCATTTTAGTCTGATCAGATAATGTAATATAAAAAGTTTGCATTAAAGTTTGAAGTTTTAATCCATGGTGAGGACACTTCCGCTGCAGTTCATTAAATCTCTCCCAGGCTTCACTGAGCGACTCCCCACTTCTTTGTTGAAAGTTTATAATTTGGTTCCTCAATTCAAGTGTCTTCCTTGGGGGAAAGTATTTGTTCAAGAAGGAATTTGATAGTTGGTTCCAAGTGGTGAAGGTACTGGCTGGGTGTGAATTAAGCCATGTCTTTGCCCGGTCCCTGAGAGAAAAAGGAAAAAGTCTTAGTCTAAATGCATCGTTAGAAACACCATTCATCTTAACAGTATCGCATAGGTCAAGAAATAAGGCTAACTGTTGGTTGGGATCCTCCAGTGGAGATCCTCCAAATTGCTCTTGTTGAAACATTGCAATGAGTCTAGGCTTAATCTCAAAATTGTTGGCCTCAATTGCTGGCCTAGCAATACTAGAATGAATTTCATGATGATTAGGGGCTGCATAGTCCTTAAGTGTTCTCTGATGGTTCTGATTATCTCCCTTCTCGAATATTTCTTCTTGTATCTCTGGTTGGGATTGTTCTTGCAGTTCTTCTTGTGATGATTCTTCTAACCTCAACTTCCTACGCGCTCTTAATGTTTTATTGATTTCAGGATCCAATGGTACAAGTGGTCCTCACCTAAGGCTCCTGTGCATGCAAAGTAGATAGATCAAGTGATTTCAAGAAACAGAAAATAAGCAGTAAAAAAAACAGTAAATAAAAACCTAATCTAGCAATAATCTCAACGTCCTTAATATTGACAAAAACTAAGGTCCCTGGCAACGGCGCCAAAAACATGATAGCCCGAAAGGGAACACAACAAATCTGGCACACGTGTACCTTGAACTAATCCTTGGTAACAGCACCAAAAACTTGTTATTAAACCGCAAGTGCACGGGTATAGGAAATAATAAAAAAGTATCGAATCCACAGGGACCTACGTTGTCGAATACTAAATAGTTGATTTCTTACTATCTAGGCAAGTCGAGATCGTGAGAATAGCAATCGGTAACTAAAAGCGGGATTATCAGAGAGAAAATCTGGGACTAGGGTTTCGTTCACTTAAACTTTTATGACTAGACATGAATAAGGATTTCGTTGATTCAGTTTCATCATGAAGAAGATATTATCAAAGGATGAACTCAAGGATCACTTTCGTGCATCCGAGTTCTAGAATCTCTAGTCGAGTCTCAAGGATCACTTTCGTGCATCAGAGTCTCACAACTAGTTTTGCTCAAGGACCTCCAACGTTCCGATCTTTGCTTTCGCACAAGATCTCCACGTTTGACAAATAGACTCGATCTATAGATTCATGTTATAATCATGGTAATTATTTTACTAGAAAAGATAAAGATGGATCTAACCTAAGGAAGGGATCCTAACATGCAATTCTAGGGTTCCAAATTCTCAAGCAATTACCTTTCAGTCTCAAGCAAAATTTCTAAGAACATAATTAATAATATGAACTTAAAGAGAGTCTAAGCTCAATTATCACATGAACAAAAT
This sequence comes from Costus pulverulentus, assembly GCA_027562315.1. Classification (NCBI taxonomy): domain Eukaryota; kingdom Viridiplantae; phylum Streptophyta; class Magnoliopsida; order Zingiberales; family Costaceae; genus Costus; species Costus pulverulentus. The sequence goes on along the minus strand of JANTFE010002260.1, from coordinate 15,655 downwards.
CATCATGCTAAAATCAAACTCAACGAAATATTGAAAAAGAAGTTATCTAATCATTAAAAGTCAAGTGAACTACTCCCCCATGTCCCAAGAGTAGTTTAAGCTAGCACGGCGAAGGAAATACAATATTCCATAATTTCAGAAAATCGAAAATCAACAAAAGGAAGAGTTTTTAGAAAATACGGAACGGCTGTGAAGTATTTCACAGTCGTATTTTACAAAAGAAGGCGTGAACAGTGGTAGCGATCCTTCTTCCCCTGATTTCTCCTCCAATTTGTCTCCTTTCGATCTGAAACTTCTGGCACGTTGTCTCCTTCACCAGGCGATGCTTCGGTAGAAAAATCACGCCCGGAGATCGTCTGGATCGAGCGCGGCGGCGAAACCCTCGACAGCGGCGTGGATCGCGATTTCTTCCTCGACGGTCGATCAAAATTGGGGCCTTTGGTCTCTCCGTAATCCTCTCATCCCAAGCTCCCCTTTTGCTTGTTATGGCATCGAATATAAACTTCTGGATTGTCCGCAATCATCTCCGCAAGGATCGGGCGTGGACATTAACCTAGGCGTCGCGTTCAAAACCGATTTTACGGCCGTGTAATTGTTTACGGCTGGTACTGTAAAATCTCTTGAGTCTTCTGTGCCGATGTCATCTCGAAAAATACGGCCCGTAAACTGGTTTACGGCCAGTGCCATAATTTCAAGGCAACTTTCTGTTCTGAAGACGTCTGGAAAATATGGCCCGTAAACTGGTTTACGGCAGTGCCATAAAATCGGCTAAGGTTTCTGTTCTGACGCAATCTGAAATACGGTACCGCACTAGTGCTTACGTCCGGTACCGTAAAATCGGGAAATCTTTCTGTTCGAAAATCTTTACAAATTACGGCAGTGTTCGGATTTTACGGTACCATTTGGAATTACGGTACCGTAAAATAGATTATGGCACTACCGTAATTTGCTGGCTTGCTCCGATTTGCATGAAATTTCTTGGTTGATCTCCTCTTGATGATGAGAACTCTTCCATGTATTTGATTTTGCTTGAAAACACCTAAAATAGTGCCTTTTTGCCTAAAAAACATGAAAAACCAAAATAGAAGTATACTTTGCAATATTTGATGGATTTAGCATAAAAATAAGTAGAAAGATCCTCGATTTAGCATGAAAAGGTATCTAAAATGATGCAAAATATACTACATATTTCGGTGTCATCATCTATATAAAGATGTGAACTTATTAAACCTAGGATTTCTCAAAACCATTGGCATAGGAACTGACACTAGTATTATTTCTCATCCTTGGTGCACTGATGTACCTCTCAAGTTCAAGCCATGTTTCATTACAAAAATACCAGACTCACTTGTTGTTTGTAGTCTTATGCATAATTGGAATTGGAGTAAGCAAAATATCTTCTAGGTAAGCAATCAAATACTATATGAACTGATCCAAAAGGTACCTCTTTCAACGGTCCCTAATGAGGACAAATGGGTGCGGAAATTTGGGCTAAATGAAATGACTCTTACTAAAACACCCTATCACTTTCTAATATCAAACAAGATATCAAATCTTCCTTGGAAGGGTTGGAAGAAATTGTGGATCTTGTTAGTTGCCCCCAGGTTAAGATCTTTGATTGGAAGCTACTGCATAATCGGCTTCCTACAACCTCTCACTTAGCAAAATTTAATATTTGTGGAGTTTTGAACTGTTTTCTATGTGATGACCATGAAGACTCTATTGATCATTTATTTTTTGAATGTGAATTTGAAAAACAAATTTGGGATATTTTGAAGCTCTTGTACCATATAGAGATGGTACTAAAACTTGATTGGAAAGCTGGTAATTAGATTTTTGAAGGGCATGACACTTCTAGACACTTACCATCCTTAATTCTTCTTATCTTTTCGCATCTTTGGAAGTTTGGAAATGATAGGTTGTTCAATAGGAGTAATCTTGAATGCCAAGGAAAAATTGTAAGGAATGCACTAGTTGACCTCTGTGATATGATTGAAATTACTCATTCCGAGAGGATGTTTTATGGAGAATTTTCTGTCAGGTTACCAACATTTTGGAGAGCCCCAGAGGCTGGCTGGATTAAGATCAACACTGATGGAGCATGGGATATCTCAAATAAAGATGCTGGAATTGGTTATCTTATAAGGAACGCACAAGGTAAATGTATTCAAGTAGTTGTAGCCCATACTCAAGCATTTTTTGCTTTATGTGTGGAGATGATGGCCATTAGGAGTGCTATCCACCATTTATACAACAATCACTATCCCTTATACAGAATTATAATTGAAACAGATTGTGAGGTAGCTATCAAACTAATCAAAGAGAACGATGTTGACATGGAGCCACAAGTTAAAAGCATATAAAAGTAAATCATATTCTTGACCTCGAAGTTCAACAATGTAATATTTGAGCAAGTCTCAAGGAAGGCTAATTGTTATGCCCCGATAAACAACTCCATTTACCGAGACATGGCATTTTGGCATGTTAAACATGCACTACAAAATTCCAATCCATAACTCAAAAAACCATGATAAAAATTCCAATATCATTAAATCACAAAATTCTCACAACAAAATCTCAAAACCAATTTAAGATGTTTAATTAGAACTATCAAAGTTTATAACTTATTATCCGACTATCCAACTATATTAAACAAAATAATCATAAGAGAGCTATGATCAAAGTATGTCCCGATAAAAGAAAAAGTAGAGAATATGCAAATCATTAGACACTCTCCAAGGAATCCTTTAGTCTATCTACCCATCTCTAGACTGCACCTGATCAATATCTAAAAGCAAATCAAAGGGGGTTAGCCAAATAGCTAAGTAGGGATTTTTAAGTATATGAAGACATGTTCAAAAAATGAAATCAAGTCTACTCACTATATGAGTATCACATATATATGCAAATATGAAATATAAATCACATATATCCTAACTCAACAAAATGGAGTTGTTCATGGTCACAAAAATTTGCATTACGCCTCGCACTCTAATAAGAGTGGTTCCACCCTAAGCTTCAAAAGTGGAACGATTGCCATTAGACAGCCTGATAGTGTTACATCTATAGTATTATCCAAAGGACAATCTGGTAGTAACCCTGATCGGCAACCACTAATAGCCCACTACACAGTCGGTGCTATGGTCTAATACATGACCTCACCGATGAATCTCCAACTGCCATGTATTGCGCACACGCTCAAAGCGTACAATATCAAATCTCAACATACCATAAAAATATAATATCTCAAAACATGTTTATATAACAATAGTAATCTTTTCATAAATGTCTGCGCAAAAGTAAAATAAAATATGAATTTATATTCTCTTTTCATGGTAACAAATAAAAATTAATCATGCCACTATATGCACCAATGAAATTAATACAAGCATGAAAGATATAAGAAACAAGTTAAAGCTGGTAGAAGCAAAGGGTTTGGTGTCTAAGCACAAGGCTTAGCACCATACAAGAAAGTAAAGGTCGGATCCCTACCTGAAAGTGAAATCCTCTTATCATGAAACAAACCACTAGTACTCAAACCTCAGACACGTCTAGTCCCAAGCCCAATTGCCTTACAATAGTAAATGCCAAGAAATTAGTATTAATTACCATATAGTTCTAGCCACATACATATCTACAAAAATAATATATTACTACCTTGAATGCCTCTAACCATGATTTCACAAATTATGATATACATATACTTATCCCCTAAATTATCACATTGATACTTTCATCTTAATCTAGCATGCTTAAAAAAACTAGGGTTAAACCCTTACCTACACTAGCTAGCAAAAATCAACAAGAAAAGAAAAAAGGGAAGGAGAGGGTCGTCAGCACTGCCTACGTCGTCAGAACCCAGCATGCCACTGTCGCTCATTGCTGCTTCGCCAAAATCCGCCACCACCTATAAGACTCATTGAACGCCGCCGCCTGTTATCGCCTGCTACTGAATGTCGCTGGAAGAGGAAAGGAAGGCTGATGAGAAGCCTTTAGTGTCACCGCCAGCTTCGATTGTCGCCGGAGGAGGGGAGAAGAAATTTAGGGTTTTTTTTACTTATTTATATTTATATTGTCTATCTATTTATTTACTTTATTTTATTATAACAATCATAGACTACCCACTGGCTAGCTAGTCATGCTAAACACTCTAAACTTTGTAAGAATTGGCTTGAAAAATGGCCTGATGATTTGGGTCATATTTTGGAACTAGATGTAATGCTTCTGACTACTTAATATGATCCCTTTTGAAGAAAAATAAATTAATATAGATCATGAATTATATATGATGTTCACTATTTTTGTAGTTTATTGTATATTGTAAATTCAATCCACCTTTTTAAATCTTCAAAGTCATTCTAGGGTCTAGAGTGCTCACAGCTATGAATATTTATCATTTTTGTAAAATAATATAACTTCCATTAAACTTTTATGGCCTTAGAATCCTTAAAATTTTATTATTCAACATAATTATTTCCTTTTAAAATCATTGTCCAAAATAGATATTCCATTAACTTTATAGGTTTTTAGAATAATTATAGACTCTAGGTTGTGTCCAATTGTAATTGTTTCACGTATTTGTGATATCTCATTTGCCTTTTTCTTTTATAAGGGCTCTAGAATCATTCTATAGCATAGATTATGCATGACTATTGGGGTTTTACTAGAGATGACAGTAGGTAGGATATTTGCATTTTTCATAATACCCGTATCCTAATCTGAATAACTCTTCTACTATCCATTTATTTTTTAAAACCCTTACCCATACCCTACTCTATTAAAAATTCAACTACTTGTTTAATACTCAAACCCTATAAATACCCTATTCAAATAGCTACCCTATGAAATTTTAACCTATATAGTTACCCAATTAAAAATCAGGTACCCGACCCTATAAAAACCCTAATTATGATTATAGTTCGAGTAGGGTAAAACAGGTACCTACAAACCCGACTAATATATTAAAAAATATATAATTTTTAGTATACAAATAAATAAATAAATATAATAGAGTTCAAGTAGTGGGTATCCGTCCTATGCTATCCAAACCTTATCCGAACCCGATTCGGGTAGCATATGCACTACCCATACCCTATCCGAACCCAAATAACATATACCCAATTACCTTCAAACGAGTTTGGGTAGGGCATGTACCCGCTAAATTGCTACCCAATTGTCATATCTAGGTTTTACCTCATTGTTGCATATGTTATATTAAATTGACTTTTTTGAGCCTCTAAAATCATTCAAGACTCTGTATCATGCTTAATTATTACCATATCACCTCGTTATCGAACAACACAAAATGCACCAACCCTTTAAATCTTCATATTATTGACCCAAGATCATACATAAGTTTAACTTTTTTTTTTCTCACATATGGTAAGGTTTGTTGACCTTTTTGACTAATAAGGATGTGTCTAATTCAAAATTATACAAAACTATTAATGTTTTCTATTTTTTTTAATATATGATAAGTTTAGTTCATGTTTTAGGGGTTACAAAATTATTTTAGTTCTGTGATTTTACTTAAAATTATCAACATTGCTTTTCGCTGTGGCGCATGGTATATTTGGTTTACCTTTTTAACAGCTTTGAATCGTTTTAAGACTTGACAATGCATTGATATATAAGTTTTGAGTATTTGTTATAGTATGGTCGTTTCTTTTAACCTTTTAGGTTGTGTTTATTTGGAAGAAATCTACCATGGAAAGAAAAAAATGATGCTTTAATTATTACTTTGACAAAACACAGTCTATAGAATCATAAAATTTATTGATTCAACAAAACTATCAATAGTTTGCTTCCAAACTATGCATGATAAGTTCTAGTAAACATTCAAGATTCAAATCAAATTCAAACCCTATATCCTACGTAATATTAACATTTTAAAATATTTTTATAACAAATTATAATTTGATTTCTTGGCTCCAAAAAAATATTATGGATTCTAAATTGAGTAAACCTATTAATGCATTGCTTCCTTTAGACATATAATTAGTTCTATTAGCCATTTAGCAGCTCTAAAATTATTTTAATCTCTTAATTGTCTAATGTTGTTATGCTTCACTATTATAGGTAGAGCGTAGTAAGTTCTATTAACCTTTTTGTTGATATAAAATCATTGTAGACCCCAGATTGTGCTTATCTATTAATAATTACTTCTTTATCAAATATGGTGAGCTTT
>JANTFE010022517.1:29394-50993 GCA_027562315.1 Costus pulverulentus | reverse complement strand
CCTAACATGACTCATGTCCACTATCCAAGATAATCCTTAACCATTATCTTTCAAATGATATTGAACTACCTCAAGATAATGCCAATCATCACTTAGAAACACAAGTGAACTCAAGTCAGAGGGAATATACCACTTGCTAGCATACAAGGATTATTTACATTGTGACAAACAATTGAATATCCTAAGTAGGGTCAGTCCAGTACATGCAATGCACCTATGTGTCTAAATCTTATTCTATGCCCGAAGCATCCTATAAGTTTAGAACACATATTAGTCTCAATCATATCAAGGCTGTCTCATGTTCACCGAGATATCTCGACTAAGGACAACACTGAATGTCAGCTAAGCTGAACATCATTGAGACATTACTCAGAAGTATACATACAACATTAGATAATGTAACAATCTGAATAACAACAATTGCCTTTATAAAAAACATATATATAGTTTATACATGATACTGAAAATAACCCAAGGCCTCAAACATTAGCCTTAAAGTGCATACCCTAACAGGTTCACCTTTAGATTTTATCTCTCAAATAACACATCTACCCAAAATTTTATGCATCAATCAATGTCAAATTTCAAAAATAGATATGCAATGAAAAAATAAATCTAACATGATAGGGTTTTTCTCTAATCACAAGTATAAATACTCACATCATCAAGGAATAAATCATGCCATCATGTAGTAGAAAGTGGATCATATGCTTTTATAAATTTTATCAACAAATTTGAATAATATCATCATCAAAACAATGAGTTCCATAGATCCATAAAATCATTTTTCAAGATAAAACCAATAAGTAGTACAAATATGACAAAGTCAAAGATGCACTATAAGAAATAGTCATTAATAAGAGAGCACAAGCGATACTCACAAAACTATATAGATCATGCTCAATCATTGCATTGCAGTTGGGTCCAAAGTTGTATCTTTGGAAAATTTTCTACAAAATTTAAGGTACATAAGGCTCATATAAGGCTCAGATCAAAAAACAGTCTCAAAAATAATAATGATAAAAATAATTTTCTCAAGGGAGATTTAGAGATGTCGCCGGAGGTCTGAAGAGGATGCCGGTGGAAAGAGTCGAGCAAGCAAGAAGCAGAGGTGGAACAGATGCTATCTGAAAAGCTGCTAGCAATGATGGTGGTGGTGCCTACAGTAGAGTGAGTAATCTCTAGTGGCCTGCTAGAGACCACAGTCCTGGAGGTGAGATCGTCGGCCGGTGGGTGCCAAAAATAATGTTGCATAGATAAAAAAAATCAGTCACTAATGAAGAGTCTGCTGCATAAATAAATCAAATCATAGAATAAGAGGCAGCAAAAGAAATAAAAATCTGCTGGTGATATGATCCAGTGTCGACGGCAGGAAACATTGATGTCAGAGGCAGATGCAGTGGTAGCTGGAGGTGCTACAAATCTGGAGTCAAAAGAAACAACAACAGATAGAAAGCAAATCAAGCAGTTTTTGAATTTTTTATGAAAAGTAGCCATACCCTAGAATAAAATTTAATAATCCAAATAGAGAGCAGACAAAACCATGAAGTAGAATAAAACTTGATCTTCCGAAGTATGTAAAAAACAAAGGATTAAAATCTGTCAGGAATTTAGGGTATCAGCAGAAAGAAGGCTACTCAGATTAAAAACTGCACAAACTGCACAAAAGTTAGTCAAATTCGATAAGTTGGCATATGTTTCAGAAACATCCATGGATTTTAAAATTCAGCAAAAATATCCAATAAATAGACAAAGATGAGTACTTCCATGTTGTGCCAAAAATAAAAAATTTTCGCGACCCAGTTTTTTAAAATCGCAGCGAGAAAACACCTAGGCAAATAAGCAGAAAGCAGAGTTAAAATGTGGTACCGTACGGTAGTGCCGTAATTTCACAAAATTTTAGAAACGAAAACCCTCAAGATTACGGCACGTGAAGTCAAAAATGGTCAGAAAATACGGTACCGTAAAGAGAATACGGTACGTGAAATAGATTACGACAGTGCCATATTTTGCGCAAAAATTTGCTTTCCCTGGAAAAATAAAAGAAAAAATTAATTTTAAAAATAAACTAAAATAAAAAAAACTAAACTAAGACAAAAGTGCTTGGGTTGCCTCCTAAGAAACGCTAATTTTAGGTCCATAGCTTGACCAAATATCAAATTTCATGGTGAAGCAGGTGAATCAGTTCCAAAGTATAAAGCATGTAATTTTCTGCAATTTATTTTTCCAAAAATTTTAGCCACTAATCCAAATATCCAGACTTGCATATAAATCACAATTAAAGTGGCTTTATTAAATATGCAGAAATCAAAATCAAAATCTTCACATGAAGGATATTCAATGATCATCCTAAATTTTTCAAAGAGTAAAATCATCAGTCCTTTCTTCAACTTTATCTTTTCTATCACAATAGGACTTTTATCAAAATATTCAAGCATTGGATCATCATAATAGTAGTTATGTCATTCATTAGATTCCTCAATAAAGCACAAATTTTCAATTAAATCAAAAGGTTGAGCAATAGATATGGGCAAAGCATCAACATGGTGAGATACATCAATTTTTACAACATTCAAATCATCTACAGGTTCCTCATGTTCATCATCAAACAATTTATCAGTATCAAAATTATCCACAAAGTCAAGATGAAACTCTTCAAAATTAATTTCCTCATGCTTCCCCACAAATAATTCATCATCAGATGAGTCAAAATTAGAATCATATTAAAAATAAGATTTATCAATATTTACAATAGGATCAGAGTTAACCTCAAAAAACTTATCATTAATTTCAACAATATCACCAAAATCACAGTGGGGTTCATCAATGTCTATAATTTTCAAACCTTCATCATGCTCATCAGATTCAACCATATATAAATTTACATCAGAATCAGAATTATCATCAAAAGAAGGGTTTTCAATTTCAATTTTCTCAACCTTTTCCTCAAATAAATTATCAGGTAAATCAATATCAAAATTATCAAGATCAGAATGAGATTTATTAATATTCACATAAGGCTCAATCTCAAAACAATCATGATCACAGGGGGATTTTTCTAGTTCAAGTTCCTTAGTATCAAATTCAAATTGTCGTTCAGAAGCATGATCAGAGCAATCATCATATAAAGAAGTTCGGTTTTCCCATCTAGAATACAATTGATCTCTTTCTTGCCATGATAAATTGGGATTTAAAAATGGGCAATCAGAGGAACAATGATCAGGATATCCACAAATATCACATCCCAAGTGCACATAAGAATTTATCTCTTGAGTATTAGCAGTCAAAGATTCTTCTTGATAAGAAGTTTGATTAACTGAACCCTTAAAATCCTCAATTTGCTTACTTTGATTGCTCAGCATTCGGTTTTGTTTAGCCATAATTTTTTCAAACATGGATTTTAGCTGTGACATTTCAGTATCCTCAAAGCATGGCACAGAAACATGATCAGAGCAATCATCATAAGAATAAGTTTGATTTTCCCAACTAGAATAATAATGGTCATTTTGAAAACTTGGTGAATCATAATTTGGAGAATCTAAAATATGGCAATCAGGAGTATAATGATCAAAACTTCCACAAAGATCACATTTATCTGAAGAAATATTAATAGGATACAAATTTAAGGTGCTTACATGGCGAGAGAGATAATCTTGAAGAGTGTATGACGGATCATCTTTAGGCTTTCTACAAGAATCTAAAAACTAATTTACCTTATCTTGAATAGTGTATGAAGAATCATCATTGCATACCTTATCTCTTTGAGTTGCCCAGGAATTATGATAAAAATACATATTTTCAAAATCTATCAAGAACAGATAATCCAACACCACTCAAATAAAAACCCCCTTTTTTTCAGAATATATATAAAAAAACAGAAAACATAAAACCCTAGCGACTCAAAATTTCCAGATATCACAGTTCTGCCACAACTATGAAAATATCCAAAACCAGCAAAAACAAAAAAAAAACACAAAGTTAAATCTAAAAACAAATAAAACTTAGTCTAGCAATACTAACAACTATTTTGATATTAACAAAACTAAGGTCCCCGGCAACAGCGCCAAAATCTTGATAGGATTTTGTAAGTGCACGGAATTATCGAAGTAAAAAAAATATCGATCCACTGAGACCTTATTGTTAATTACCAAATAATTGTTTTCTCGCTAGCTAAGTAAACCGAATATGATGAAAGTAAATAGAAAGAGCGTAAGATAAACAGAGAGATAATCAAAGAGAGATACATGGGACTAGGGTTTCATCCACCTTAACTTCAATGATTAGATATATAAAAGGTTCGTCAATCAAATCTTGCTAAAATAAAGACCTAATTTATTTCATAAAAGGATTATCTCACTTTCGTGCAGATAACCACGCAAAGATAAATCCTCACTTTCTCGCAAGATTTATCCCTGGTTAAAGATAAGTAAATCATCAATCAGAGAATTCAAATATCACTTTCGTGCATCCGAATTCTAGGTTGACAATCTCTAGTGGAGTCTCAAGGATCACTTTCGTGCATCCGAGTCTCTACACTAGTTTTACTCATGGATCTCCATTGTTCTGATCCTTGCTTTCACACAAGATCTCCACGTTTGACAAATAGACTCGATCTATAGATTTATGTTATAATCATGGCAATTAATTTACTAGAACAGATCAAATTAGATCTAGCCTAAGGAAGGGATCCTAACATGCAATTCTAGGGTTCCAAGTTCTCAAGCAAATCACCTTTCAGTCTCATTGCGAAAACTCTAAAAACATAATTAGTAAGATGGACTTATAGAGAGTCTAAGCACAATCCATCACAAAAGTAAAATTATTATAGCAAAAATTATCATGACAAAAATAGAAGAGTTATCTAATCATTGAGAATCAAGGGGATTACACCCCATGTCCCAAAAGAGTGTTAAGCTTGCATGGAGGAAAAAATACAATGAATCATAGTTTAGAACAATTAGAAATCAGAGAAGGAGAAAAAAATAACGTTACAACACGGGTGTAATGTAAATTACACCCGTAATTTCGTGATGAATAGTGCTATCACCGCTGTTTTATTGATTCCTCCTCCGATCGGACTCCAAACTCTCTAAAACTTTTGTGGCGTCTTTCTCTCCTCCAGGTGAAGCTTCTGATTGAAAATCATGACCTGAGGTGTCCTCTATGCCTCTCGGCATGAGGCCAAACCCTAGCCACCTCTCTGGCGATTTCTCCCTCGATACTGGATAAAAATACTCTCTTCCACTTCTAGCGTCTTCTCCTCTTAAAGGCGATCTGCCACAATTTTCGGATTTCGATTTGGAGCTCTGGATCAAAAGTCATGGCCAGCGCAAGATTTGGACTCGTAAAAATTATGTTTTTGACTGGGAATTACGGCAATGTAATATGTTACGGTACCGTAATATCGTTTACGACAGTACCGTAATTTCAGTCGAGTTCTCTGGTCTGAAGTCTTCACAAAATATGGCACCGTAAACTTCTTCACGGTGGTGCCGTAAAATCGGTTGAACACTCTGGTCTGAAACGCTGGAAAATACGGCCCGTGTAATTCTTTACGGCAGTGCCGTAAAATCACAAAAACTTTCTGTTCAAAAAATCACCAAAATACGGCCGTGTTCTTGATAATACGGTAGCCGTGAAAATACGGTACCGTAAAATAGTGTACGATACCGCCATATTTTGGTTCTTAGTTTCGATTTTCATGAAATTTGTTGTCTGACTTCCTCTTGATGATGGGAACTCTTCCATGTATTTGATTTTGCTTAAAAATGCCCAAAATAGTGCCTTTTTGCCTGAAAATCATGAAAAACCATATTCAGCATAAAAGCAAGTAAAAGATCCTCAATTTAGCATGAAAAGGCATTTAAAATGATACAAAATATACTGCATATTTTGGTGTCATTATCGATGTGTCAAATGTCGTATTTTAGTGCTAGATTTATTCTAAGGTTTTTATGACTTGATTTAAACATAATAGGAGGGGTCCACAACTTAAGCGCAAAAATGAATATTTATATTCATTTATTTTCAATAAATATATTAGATTTATTTGTTACTTAAGTTATGGTATCTGCTATAAAACTCTATATATATAAGTGCATAGGGGTGCATATCTCAAGCAATTAATGATACCTTGAAGCCCTAGCCACCCAAGCTTATTCACATAGCCCTAACCACTAAGAATAGAGAGCCGCCGCCCCCTTCCTCCTAGTGGTGGTGCCTCATTTGATTGGCGAGTGAAAGGAACAAGAAGAATCCTTCATCATCTCCTTGGCGCAAGTGGTAGTGCAACCCACTCCTTGCTGTCAACTCTTCTTTTTCTCCTTGGTGCTTATAGCTTGTAGAAGTCGCAAGTGGAGAAGTAGAAGACCCTCTCCTGGTGCATCACTTGGTGATTAGCACAAGCAAGAGGACTCCCTAGGTATGGATCTCATGTTCTGAAGCTAGAACCCGGCATGAAGGTTGAGAGGTCCCGAGGAGCCCATGTGTGCAAAATTTAGAGGACGTTCATTTGTGCGTCTCATCATCATCTTCATCTAGCTCTAAAATTGCATAAGGTATAACTCTTACACATCCAATGGTTCTCACTCGTAAGTCGATTCTATTTTTATGGGAAATCTATTTCAGGTCAATGCTTCCGCTATTGTTTATTTTAAAATTGGCCCGGGCTTTCCCAACAATTACTAAGCCCATAATGAGTTTAATGCATTGCTGAATATTCCTTAGATGGGGAAGGCTAGGAGGCATCTCTAGAGGAATGACATCTTCAAAATCTTGAAGTAATGACTTTACCTCGTTTGGGTGTACGACCTGGTCATGGTTATTGTCCAATAAAATCAATAGACACCCTTCCTTGATTATTTCCAATTTTCTGAGCATATCAGGCTTGTGGAGTATGGAAAGTCCTTTCTTGTGGTTTGTGCTAGATTCTCCAACATCTAGTGTCCTGCTAGGCAGCAAAGAAATCTTGAGCCCATCTTTAGTACAATGATAAATATTTCAAAAACCATCATGAATGCTTTTCGATCATATTGCCAAGGCTGGCCTAGAATGATATGACATTCATCCATGGGAATTACATCACAATAAACTTCATCATGATACTTTTTCCCAATAGTGAATTGGATAAGGCAACGTTGGTTCACCTTAATCTCTCTAGTTTTGCTAAGCTAAGTGAGCCCATATGGGTGAGGATGTGCTTTAGTTTTAATATGTAACTTTTGAACCATATCAGCCGAGACCACATTTTCAAAACTTCCCCAACTATAACAATATCACATACCATTGTACACTTAAATTTCTGCATACTAACATCTCCCCTTGACTGCATACACCACATCCTCATTTTCGAAACTGCTCTCCTTCACCTCCTTCACTTGCAGTTGCTTGCACATCCACATCTTCTTCTATAAGGGTGATAATCCTCTTATTAGGGCAATCTACATGTACATGTCCAAAACCTTGGGATATGTCCCCTTCTGATTGAACAGGAGGATCTGATCCTTTGGAGGGACCACCGATGCTTTTTAAAAGTTGAAGACTATCCCTGAGGCGAGAAAATACTTGGATTAAAGGGTTGTGGGTTGACTCCTTTCCCTCTAGCTTCTTTTTGTTGCTTGTCAACTCTAGAAGCAAGCTTGCAAAGGTTTGCTAGTGTCTAATAGGGTTGAAGTTGGACAACATTGCTAATCTCACGTCTTAACCCACCAAGGTGTTGTAGCATTGTTTCTTCTTCCGGTTCCATAACATCACACTTTTGTTAAAAATAGAAATAGTAAATACGACTTATGTCATATATGTGTCTCTTGAGTTGAGGGTGTCAAGCGTATGTGTTGTGTATTGAGGATTAGTGGTTTTTATTTTTAGACGTAGACTAGCTAATTTATTTTCCTAAAAATATGTGTACTTTATTTGTTTTGCTGTAGTAGCATTTAATACAAATGGTTTATGTTATCTTTGTCTCTGTGTTGTGTGTGTTCTCTCTCATCACCGTGATTCCGCCCGTGTTGCTGCCAACAGTGGTATTAGAGCAAGGTTGAAGAACTGCTCTAGCAAAAAGTTAAATTTCAGTTTTTGTCTGGCGACGCTGTAGTCGAGAGACGGTACAGGTCTGTTGCTCGCTAGGAAAGAAAAATCTCATTGCTATTGTGAGCTCTGAATCGTGAAGATCCTCGCGGAGAAAGGACAATCCGTTGACGAGAGAAGAAAAATCTCACCAAGGTTGTGAGATTTCTTTGAGAAGAAAAATCTCACTGTGAAATATGAAGATTGCTTTTAGTGAAGATTGAGTTGTTGAGAGACAAAGATCTAGTGGCAAATAGAAGAAAAAATCTCGTCGAAATTGAGATTTGTTGCTATCTTTGGATAGAATACTTGCTGTTCGTCGTGAGTTATTGTTGCTGAGCCTAATAGACCAACGCGTCGAAGGTGTCGTGGTCCTGTTGCTTCTATCAGTAGCTGAACAAAATCACCTTTTGCTGTTTCAGCACCGCTCTCGGAGTCGCGCTGCTGAATCTCTACCGCTTAGTATCGCATTTGGCTGCAGATCCACTTGATCTGCTATTCCAAATCTCGATGCTTGCCATTGTCTGCCGACTACTACCAAAGGCGAACGCATTGCCCTAAATCCAACGCTGCTCAAATCTGAAAACCATACACTACTGCTTACTCGGTGCCAGGCAAATCCTTTGTTGTTCGCCTACATATCTGCCGCCGACCGCTGCTCCGTTATACGAACATGAGAAACATCTGTTTCTCGCTTGTAGTTCCATCGCTCACTCAAAGATTCGCCGCTTGTCTGATCGACGAATGCCGAAGTCTTCTTGACAGAAGTCCATTGCTTGCAGATCCGCTGCTCGCCGGTCCGAATCCTATCATCTACTACTTAGCTTAATGAAGAAGAGTGACCTCTAGAACTCTCCTTGCAGACGAGTGATGAAATCCAGCATTCGCGCTCAGATCTAGCGTCTACTTCGCCAGGCAAATAATTTGCCTGCCGATTCGCCGACGACCGTCACTGAAGAAGGCGAGAAGAGTCTAGTCTAAAAAAATTCGCCTCTGCTTGATAGTTGAGACGGTTCGCCGACTTTGGTCTTCACGCCATAGCATCCCGATCAATCTTCAAATTCTCACTGCCGACTCGCCTAATATGTTCGGCATTTGCTTGAACCAACCAGGAATCCCTCACGGCTGAATTCTGCCGCCAGATCGACAAGCATTGAAGCTTTCTCTAGCTCCGCTCGCAGAGTCAGTGATGCTTAGAAATGCATCAGAAAAGTTTTATCGCTCGCTCACCGACAAACATTGTCAAACATCGCAAGTGCCGATTGCTGGCCTAGGGCCGCCGACATCCACTACACGCCGAACGCGAGCAAAGCTCATAGATTGTTGCCACATATGAGATTTTTTGGCATTGCTGAACCAATTTTGAACGAATTTTTGGTTCGGCACCTGAACCAACTCGATTTTGACCTAATTTTGGTCAACTAATTTGGTACAATTTGACTGATTCACTCTAATTGGTTCAATTAATTCAGATTGTTTAAATTAACTCAGATCAGTTCAAATATGTAATTAATTCAGTGGGCCAGGCCCAATTTACAAAGAACTTTGGTTGATATTTTATTGGACCAGTATTTAGAACTTTGTGGGTGGAATGACAAACAACACTATGATGTCGTTCCAAGTTCCAAAATTCTCCAATGAAAAGTTTAATAACTAGTGCATCTGGATGAAAGCAATATTAGGTGCGCATGATGTGTGGGATATGGTAGAAAATGGATATGTTGCTCTAGTTGACCTAGCTTCTCTAACTAACGCATAGTGAGACCTTCTTCAAGGTTCAAAAAAGAAGGATCTGAAGGCTGTTTTGTTGATTCATCAAGGATTGGATGAAGCTACATTCGAGAAAATATCCAATGCAACAATAGCCAAGCAACTGTGGAAAATGTTGCAAAGTTCTTGTAAAGGCTGCTTGAAGACCAAAAGGGTTTGCCTTCAAAGCTTGATAGGAGAGTTTGAAGCTCTTTGTATGAAAGAATCTGAGAAGATATCAAATTATATCTCAAGAGTTGCAACAATTGCAAATCAAATGAGAAGGCTTGGTGAATAAGTACCTGATATTAAGGTAATTGAGAAGATTCTCAGATCTCTGATTGAAAATTTTCACTATATTGTCACAACCATAGAAGAATCGAAGGACTTGGAAGAAATGTCCTTAGAAGAATTATCAGGCTCCTTAGAAGCCCACGAGGTGTAGTTACATAGAAGAAGAAAAGAACCATTGGATATGGTTCTACAATCAAGATTAAGTCTAAAAGATACCAAAAAGAAAAAAAGTGTTCAAGAACAAAATGATACTTCTCATTATGCATCGAGAAGAGAAAGAGCTCAAAGAGGAAGAAGTACACAAGACCAAGATGACGATACTTCACAATCAAGAAGAGGAGGAGCTCAAAATAGATTTAATCAAACTTAGAGAAGATATGACAAGTCAATTGTTAAATATTATAATTGTCATAATTTTGGGCACTATGCTAGGGAATGTAATCGTGCTCGAAATGAAAGGGTTTATCTATCTCAAGAAGAAAGCAATGAGGATTAAAAGAAGAAAGATGAAGAACTAGATTGTAAGCTTTTAATGGCATATAAGAGCTCTACATTGGAAGTAGATCCTTGTTACATTGACATGTACGGAGATAAATTATGTTTTATTCATTTTGATGATGAGAATGACAATGACATTACCACTTCTGAAGACTCTCTGAAGATGGATGTACAAGAGAAAGTCATAGTTACATGTTTAGAAGCATGCCCAGATGACTATGAAGAATAAGAAAGAGTTTGTATTAAGATAAATGCAGATAATGAGCATGAGCCAAAAAAAGAAGTAGAACAAGAAAAGGAAAATCAAAATACTAGCCTTGATGAATATGAAATTATGCCTCAAGTTACATTTTGGGAGATTGGAGAGAGTTCAAGATAGAGGGTACAAAGAGACATTGAGGATGATGATGGGTTTATGGTAGATACAGTGCCGCAGGCAGAGGTTACTGGTAGAAGACCATCAAATGGAGTATCTTGGGAGATGGGAGAGAGCTCAAGACATCCACACTTAACAGAAGTAAAAGACTCATATCATGAAAATGATGTTTTTGTATGTCACTTTGTAGATGTAGAGCCTATAACTTTATTGATGTTAATGAAGACAATCAATTCAGAAGGATCATCAATGAAGAAATAAAAGAGCATGTTAATACAAAAGATAAAAGAGTATATAGTAGAAGAAAGAAGAAAAGACATAAAGCAAAGCTCATGGGATGGAGATACCAATAGTGTAAAGGCATTGATTAATATTTCTATGACATATGTTTAGAGTTATGTTTAAGGGGGAATGTTAAAAATAGAAATAGTAAATACGACTTATGTCGTGTATGTGTCTCGTGAGTTGAGGGTGTCATGCGTATGTGTCATGTATTCAGGGTTAGTGGTTTTTATTTTTACACGTAGACTAGCTAATTTATTTTCCTATAAATATGTGTACTTTATTTGTTTTGTTGCAGCAGCATTTAATACAAGTGGTTTACGTTCTCTTTGTCTCTGTGTTGTGTGTGTTCTCTCTCATCACTGTGATTTCGCCCGTGTTGCTACCAACAACTTAATCATTAGGTGCTCAAATTCAATTGTGTAATCTTCTGCAACGAGGTTGTGTTGTTTAAAATTGTATAACTGAATGTATAACTCATGTTTATAATTATCAGGTAGGAAATGCCTCTTAAAGTGTTTCTTCATCTTATCCCATGAGCAGATGGGAGGCTTTGTAGGTTCTCCCACCAAAAGACCAATGTATTTTCTCAGCTAATTTTTCCTTACGATCGTTAGGTATATCCTTGATGTCAAATAGTGGTTCCACATTTTGAAGCCAATCAAGGAATTCATCAAGTAGAGAGTTCCCTGCAAATTCTAGTAAATCCACTCTGAAATCAAACTTTATCCGAGGATGAGGACGAGATGGCTGGTGTGCCTGAAGTTGAGAAATATGGGATAGGTGAAAAGGATTATTATCCTTCTCATCTCTATCTACTAGTTCATTGCATAGTGGTAAGGAACGTTCATCTTCAGTTCACTGAAGTTGACGTAGTTGATGAATTTGCTCCCGTAATTCTGTAAGCTCTAGGTCGCAAACATCTCATTCGCGACGGTGTGGGGACGCTACATCTGGTCCGTTGCGGCGGCCACCGGCCATGTGTAATCCTTTCTTACCGTTTTGGTGCAGAATTGATTTGTAAATGATTTATAGGTGAATATCACAAATAAGTAGAAGATGCAAGATTCTTTACAGATAGCAAAAGAAAATTTCTCATCTTATATAAATATAGATATGTCTAAGTGCTTGCAACAAGAAATACATGAATTGGAAGAAAATTGGCAAGTTGAATAGTAACAATATAAGATGTAGAAGAAATAACTTTGATCACCACTCAACTCTGGGCACGAGATACAGCTGAGAGAAATAACCTATGAATGGCAAACTCTCCACCTGGATCGCCACACTAGGATATAGAAAGTGCAAGATTCATCCGGAATCACTCGAGACTTTGACCCCTTTCTTCTTTTTCCAAAAATACTAGGGCTTTTCTATTACAAAATGAAATAAACTAATAATAAACAAAGTAATGAAGAAATAGAATAATTGAGGTAAGAGGAAATCTTATTTCACTTTCGTTTTCTCAATACAAAAAGAGATGCTCTATTTATAGCATCCCAAATGATAATTAACTTATGAATCATAATTACATAAGTTAATTACTTTACATAGGTTTCAAGATTATAACCTAAGAATATAAAAACTGAAGGAGGATGAATGGACATCCATAATAATATTATTCATAACACTCCACCTTGGATGTCCATTAAAAAATATGTGCCTCGTTAAAACCTTTACTAGGAAAAACCCTATGGGATAAAAACCTAATAAAGGAAAAAGAGTAGACTATATTTGTAAATGTCAATTGATATCTGTGAGTCTACGAATCCTAATATTATATACAAGCTTTTCAAATATTGTAGTAGAAAGTGTCTTGGTAAATAGATCCGCTAGATTATCACATGAACGGACGTCTTGAATACTTATATCACCATTCTTTCGAAGATCATGAGTGAAAAAGAATTTTGGTGAAATATGTTTTGTTCTATCTCCTTTAATGTACCCTTCCTTTAACTGGGCAATACATGCAGTATTATCCTCATATATGATTGTCGAAATTATTTTTTCTGAAGATAAGCCACAAGTGTTACGTATGTATTGAATCATAGTTCTCAACCAAACACGTTCTCAACTTGCCTCATGTAGAGCTAAAATTTCTACATGATTAGAAGATGTGGATGCTATGGTTTGTTTCATAGACCGCCATGATATAGTTATTCCACCATATGTAAATAAATAACCTATTTGTGATCAACCATTATGAGGATCTGACAAATAACCTTCATTTGCATAACCAATTAAGTCTGACTTGGGCACTTTTGAGTAAAACAAACTCATATCTATTGTTGCTCTAAAATAGCGAAGTATATGCTTAACTCCATTCCAATGCCTTCGCGTAGGTGAAGAACTATATCTTGCTAATAAATTAACAGCAAATGATATATCAGGTCGTGTATAATTAGCAAGATACATTAATGCTCCAATTGAACTAAGGTATGGTACTTCAGGACCAAGTAGTTCTTCACCCTTTTCTTGAGGTCTAAAGGGATCTTTATTCACATCTAATGATCTTACAACCATTGGAGTGCATAACAGATGTGGCATGTCCATATAAAACTGTTTTAGCACCTTTGCTAAATAAACATTTTGATTTATAAAAATTCCATTTCTTAAGTATTCAATTTGTAATCAAAGACAAAATTTTGTCCTTCCTAGATCTCTCATCTCGAATTCTTTCTTTAAACAAGATATACCTTTTAGAAGCTCTTTAGGAGTTCCAATAATATTTAAGTCATCGACATAAACAGCAATTATAGCAAATCCATTTTCAGATCTTTTAATAAAAATATATGGACAAATGGGGTTATTTTTATATCTTTCTTTTAGTAAATATTCGCTAAGGCGATTATACCACATACGTCCAGATTGTTTCAACCCATAAAAGGGTTTATTTAATTTGATTGAATAATCATCTCGTGAACATGAATTATGTGCTTTAGGAAGATTAAAACCTTCAGGTAGCTACATATAAATATCATTATATAGAGATCCATATAAGTATGTTGTAACAACATCCATTAGATGTAAATCAAGCCCTTCTTGTGCTACTAGACTAATTAAGTATGAAACGTATATGCATCAACCACAGGTGAATATGTTTCTTTAAAATCAATGTCGGGTCTTTGTGAAAAAACTTGAGCAACAAGTCGTACTTTATATCTTACAATTTCACTATTCTCATTTCGTTTTCGTACAAAAACCCATTTATATCCAACAGGCTTTACACCTTTAGGTGTACAAACTACAGGTCCAAAAACATTTCGTTTAGTAAGAGAATTTAATTCCGCTTCAATTGCATTTTTCCATTTTGGCCAATCATCTCTTTGTTTGCAATCTGAAATAAACTTTGGTTCATGATCCTCATTATCATTTATTATATCAAGCGCTATATTATATGCAAAAACATCGTCAACGTTGACTTCATGTCGATTCCATTGTAGTCTATTTATGACATAATTTATTGAGATCTCTTTATTTTCATAAATTTCAGTTTCTTTTGTTTCTTCTGGAATTGGAATATTGATTATGTCAGTGGACTCTTTTTGAGTTATTACATCCTCGATTCAGCCATCCTGATTTTTATTTCCTTTTCTTTTACGAGGATTTTTATCTTAGGAACCGATGGGTCTGCCACGCTTCATGCATGCGTGAGACTTATTTGCGATACTAGATTTTCCAATAGGAATATCAATTTTTATTTGAGCATTAGCAGCTGGTATATATGACTTAGTTACTCTTTTTGGGTCAGTGAATGCATCTGGTAATTGGTTGGCTAAGCCTTGTAAATGAATTATCCTTTGAACTTCTAATTCACATTGTCTTGTACGAGGATCGAGATGAGATAATGATAATTTATTACAACTAATATCTTTTTCCAACTGCTTCTTTTCTCCCGCTAATGTCAAGAAATTTGATTCTTCAAAATGACAATCGGCAAATCTAGCCATGAATAAATCTCCTGTTAATGGTTCAAGAAACTTTATTATAAATGGAGACTCATATCCAATATATATTCCCAACCTTCTTTGATGACTCATCTTAGTGCGTTGTGGTGGGGCAATTAGAACATATACAGCACATCCAAAAATTCTTATATGGGAAATATTAGGTTCCTGACCAAAAACAAATTGTAAAGGGGAGAACATATGACAGCTTATTGGCCTAATGCGAATCAATACTGCAGCATGCAAGATTGCATGTCCCCAAGTAGAATTTGGAAGCTTTGATCTCATAAGCAATGGTCTTGCAATCAATTGTAAGCACTTAATATATGACTCTGCAAGTCCATTTTGTGTATGAACATGTGCTACAGGATGTTCAATATCAATTCCAATAGACATACAATATTCATTAAAAGCTTGAGATGTAAATTCACTAGCATTATCAAGGCATATTTTCTTAATTGGATAATCAGGAAAATGAGCTTTTAGTCAAATTATTTGGGCAAACAATCTCGCAAACGCCTGGTTGCAGGTTGATAATAAACAAACATGTGACCATCTAGTTGAAGCATCAATTAAAACCATAAAATATATAAATGATCCACGTGGTGGGTGTATTGGTCCACAAATTTCACCTTAAGAATGCGAGAGATTCAGTTCTAACTTTTACTGGTGATGGTCGAATTATCAACTTTCCTTGGGAACAAGCAGCACATGAGAAATTATTGGATTGAAGAATATCCTGGCTCTTCAATAGGTGTCCACAGGAATTTTTAATTATTTTTCGCATCATAATAGATCTGGGATGACCCAATCGTTCATGCTGAATAATGAATTTGTTATTATCTGTAAACGTCTAGTTTACAATATTATATGTTTAAATTGTTTTAATATAAGTGTAGTACAATCCGGAGGAAAATGCAGGTAATTTTTCTAATATATATTTTTTACCTGATATAAGTCTCGTGATACAAAGGAATTGAATATTCCCTTCATTTGTTGTTTCGATATGATATCCATTTCGGCGGATATCTTTAAAGCTTAATAAATTTCTTAGAGACTTTGTAGAATATAGTGCATTATCAATGTGCAATTTGGTTCCTTCATGTAATAATATATTAGCTCTTCCGGGGCCTTCAATAATTTTTGTAGTACCAGATATAGTATTAACATTAGCTTCTTGCATTGTTAAATGAGAGAAGTATTTTTTTATCCTTGAGAATTGTGTTAGTTGTTGCACTATCAGCGAGACAAATATCTTCAGTATTGATGTTGGTGCCAACGAAAAGAATACTCATTCTTCATTGAAAAATAAAAGTCCATACAGTTAGAAAAAATGCTACTAAAGAAAAAAAACAATGTATTTTGAAAGATAACAAAATATAACAAAATTTATCATTTTATTAAATGAAAAAAGAATATTAAGACAAGACATAAAATTATTTTTGAACACTACAATCACTAATTAAATAATTATTTTTCTTTTCTTCTAAATCAGCAAAGAAATCAGCAACGTCTGGATGAGTAATGTCCATATGGTCATAATTAAAACTACCATCTTCACAAGCAAAATTTGTCTCTATCTTTTTCTCTTTGTTTTTCAATGATTCTTGATAAAGGTCAATGAGATGTTTTGGTGTACGGCAGGTACGTGACCAATGACCTTTTCCACCACAGCGATAGCATATATTTTCAATATGTTTGCTATTCTTCACACCCTTTTCTTTATGATTATTTTCATTATTTTTCCACTTTCGGTGAAAAATAATGTTCTTGGAAGGTTTACCATGACCATATCCATATCCATGACCATGACCACGACCACGATCATTAGCACGACCATAACCACGACCACGAGTTTGCCCAACAGAATGTTGGTTGTGAGTTGCTACATTCACTTTTGGGAACGGAGCAATGCCAGTTGGACGGGACTCATGATTTTTCATCAAAAGCTTATTATTTTGTTCATCCACAAGAAGGCAAGAAATCAACTCAGAATATTTCTTAAAACCTTTTTCTCGATATTGCTACTACAGGAGCACATTACATGCATGAAGAGTGGAGAATGTTTTCTCTAACATGTCATCATCAGTGACCCTTTCTCCACATAATTTCAATTGAGAAGTAATTCTAAATATTGTAGAATTATACTCGCTTACTATTTTAAAATCTTGTAAAGGTAAATGCATCCAAATGGTTATTTAAAAATAAGTTAATAACTGATGGATCTGTAGGAAAGTATAAGGTGTGTTTACTAGGTCAAGGCTTTGGTCAAAAAGCCGGAATTGAGTACTTAGATATTTACGCACCTGTTGCAATAATAAATACTATAAGAGTTATACTTGCATTTGCTTCCATCTATAATATATTTGTACATCAGATGGATGTGAAGTATGCTTTTTTACATGGAGATCTTGAAGAAGAAATTTATATGAACCAACCAGAAGGATTTATTTTATCTACTAATAAAAATAAAGTTTGCAAACTAGTGAGATCTTTATGTGGACTTAAACAAGCACCTAAACAATGGCATAAAAAATTTAATAACATATTTCTTTCTTTTGGTTTTCAAATTAATGAATCAAATAATTGCTTATATATTAAAAAGATTGATGAGAATAAATTTATCATCTTATGTCTATATGTAGATGATATTCTCATCTTAGCTCCTAACTTGGATTTAATAAAAGAAATTATATATTTTCTTTCAGATAACTTTGATATGAAAGATCTAGGAGAAGCAGATGTCATTCCAGGCAGGAAAATAACCAAATCATTAAACACATTAATTTTTTCTCAATCTCATTATACAAATAAAATCATAGAAAAATTTGGAATTTTTTGATTGCTCTTCTCTTTCTACTCTTCATGATCCTAGTGTTTCATTAGAAAAGAATAATGAAATAACTACAAATCAAGAAAAATATACTCAGTGTATAGGATAACTCTTATACCTTTCAAATAGGACAAGACCTGACATAGCCTATGCAGTATCTAGGTTAAGTAGATATACTAGTAATCCTTGTGAATCTCATTCAACTGCTCTAGATAGAGTATTCTGATATCTTAAGCACACAATTTCATATGGTTTGAAAATTTTCTAGATACCCTTCTATATTAGAAGGTTTCAGTGATGCCAGTTGGATATCTGATTCCAATGATATTAAATCTATTTTAGGCTATGTGTTTATATTAGGTGGAAGTGTCATCACATGACAATCTTATAAACAATCTATAATTGCTAGGACCACCATGGAAGCAAAATTAGTGGCTTTGGATAGCACTTGTATAGAAGCCGAATGGCTTAAAAACTTAATTTCTTCTTTTCCATTATCTTCTATTCTTTTAGCTCCTATCTTTGTTCATTGTGATTCACAAGCAGTAATAGAATTTTGTAAAAAAATTGAATAAATATTAAAATGAGTCGCCATATAAAATTTAGACAAAAAGTTCATAAGATGGCTGGAGACACATGGAGTTGTAGCTATTTCTTTTGTAAAGACTGAGCACAACATAGCTGATGGCTTGACCAAAGACTTGCCTAGGACAAAGATCCTAGAAGTATCAAGCGGAATGAAAATTAGTCTGTAAATAGGCGTTTTAGTAGTGGGAACCCAACCTCTTTGATAGGAGATTCCTTAAAGGAGGTTCAATGTGATAATAACAAGCTGATTGACAGACCAATAAGCACTTTGAAAAAAAAAATTATAAAACACTACGGTGTATAAAGTTTTATGTGATAGAGTTGATACTCTACACTCCCATTCCTGAGCATAGATTTGTGCATATATTGTAGAGGAAAGAAAAACTTCCCAAAGTGGTTAATTACCATGAGATGAGTCTCTACACTCATCCCTTTTAGCGAACTTCCGATATGAGAGAGTCCATATATGTCTGCGGCTGAGGACGTAGAAAACCCTCATAAGCTCTCATGAAGATATACGCGCACGACCAAAAATACACAACCCCGCGATCAGACATATCCTGTATTGTGTGTGGATTTACTCTAATTGGGCTAAAAGAAAATAGTTCAAGACTACTTCACTATTTTCCCTTAATATGAAAATATTTGCACTAATTAAAGGTTATGCCTTTAAGTGTAGTTTACTGACCGCATGATATAATCAATGAATAGCAATTTTAATTATATTTAATCATTTATTAAATTTTATTTTTTTAATTTTATGGGGGATTGTTGGAATAAAATTAAAAAAGTTTTAATTAAATTTCTTAATTTAAATAAACATTAGATATTAAATTAGCTAATGTTGCCTTTTAATGCAGCCGACTAAATCCATC
The DNA here is from genome assembly GCA_027562315.1 of Costus pulverulentus. Taxonomy (NCBI): domain Eukaryota; kingdom Viridiplantae; phylum Streptophyta; class Magnoliopsida; order Zingiberales; family Costaceae; genus Costus; species Costus pulverulentus. The sequence goes on along the minus strand of JANTFE010022517.1, from coordinate 31,487 downwards.
AATTGAATTCAATTTGGAAAGTGAATTCAATTTATTGATTTGGCTTTTATTTGGCAGGCAACTTTACAAAGTTAATACCAATGTTAACGTTGGATTTGTGTCGTTGGACTTAGCCTATTAAAAAGGTTGCAAGTCTCGACTATTTTCTTGAAAATCTATGCTGAGAGCTTTGACAAGCTTTTTCCTCTTCTTTTATGTTTCCTTGGTCTTTTGGATTTCTTGGTTTTCTACTGCTCTGATACTGAAAGGGAGTCTTGTCATGTTCTCTACGGTCGTGACCCGTAGGAGGAGTATCCCGGTTGTATCCTAGGTGTTTAGTTCGGAGTCAACTTGTGTGGGAGCCCGAAACTTTCACATAAGGGCAAGCCGTAATGCACTTCTGGGTTTATCATTCTTGAACTTTTATTTTACTTTATGCAAATTAATATTGTGAAAATGCATGTAAAATTATTGTTAAAATAAATTCTTGAGAAATTCCCTACAATAGTAGATGTTAGTGCATATTTCATAGATTGTTTTATGTTCTTTAGGGCCTAGATATGTGCTGATATCTAGTGGTGATGTTGCACTTTTAGGATGACAAGCAACTAACTGATTGAGCTAAGAAATCTAAAAAGGGTCTTTTGCTATTTGTTCATTAAGCTGATAATTTTTGTGCAAGTGGAATCACCATTCCAACATTTTCACGTTTAAATAAGAGCAGTTGTGTTTGTCTTCTAAAGGAAACATATAGTGACCAATAATAGACATATGTGGAGCCTAGAGCATAAAAAGAGAACAACATAAGGTTTTCTTCGATTTCATCTTTGGGAAAAGAAAGAAGCATTCGAAAAGTAAAATCAGTCTAGATGAGCTCAAAATATATGCAAGTTTGAGGCGAGGGATTCCTTCTACAACATGAGCAGAAATTCTAACCATATTACTTGCTCATCCATGTATAAATATTTACCTTATTGATAAATATTATTTCATAAGGAACTGTCTGAGGTGTGTAATATGATATACACTATTCTTAGTAAGGTAGGAGAATTCGTTGACATGATGGTGATTGTGTTGGCAGTTGCAACACTTTCCCTAGGAAGAGAGAAACACCATAGAAACAATAAGGCACCAAGAGAAACCACAAATATTATTGATGCAGAAATAAAATAGAGAATTATATAGTATATTTAAAAGAAAAACTTATTTGCAGGACATTCTCGAAGATAATGAAATCTCGTGTCTATATGCTTGCTTTATTCGTAAAATAGAGGGTTCTTTGCTTGAGCGATTGTAGACTTATTATCTATATTAATTTGAGTTGGCTGCTTTGGCTCAGCATGTAGATCATCCATCAGACATCTCAACTAGATTGCTTGAGTCACACAAGAGTTTAGAGCAACATATTCTGCTTCACAATTTAATAAGGCCGCAATTGATTGCTTTTTCGAACTTCATATAAATGAGGTTTTACCTAAGTAGAACACAAAACTTGTTGTGCTCTTTCGATTATCTATATCGCCAGCCCAATCACTAGTGCAATATACAATAAGATAGAATTAATCAAAGGTGGTGTAATACAGTCCATAGTCAAGAGTATCGATTATATACTAAAGAATCCTTTTTGCTGCATTCAGATGTACTGAAGTAGAGGTCTCCATATAGAGACTTACGAGTTACGTATCTCAAACCAAAAAGGATGTCCAATCTTAAACAGGTCAGGTATCTCAAACCTTCAACTAAACTCTTGAACAATGTTGGGTCTACTTTCTCATTGTCATCATGCTTGGACAATTTTACATTGCATTCAACTAGAGTGTTGACTAAATTGTAGTTATTCAGTTTGAATGTCTTCAAACTTCTCTTGCGTAGTTTTCTTGCAAGATGAAATTCCTTTATTTGTTTGTTTTACTTTTATCCCAAGGTAATAAGACATCAGTGTTGGGGTATGCCCTTAAGGCTAATGTTTGAGGCCTTGGGTTATTATCAGTATCATGTATAAACTTAGTATATGTTTATAAAGGCAATTGTTGTTATTCAGAATGTTGCATTGTCTGCTGCAGTATGTATACCTCTGAGTAATGTCTCAATGATGTTCAGCTGTGCTGATATTC
>JANTFE010022476.1:391-16707 GCA_027562315.1 Costus pulverulentus | reverse complement strand
AAAAACATGTATTTTTGAAAACCCCATAGTAATCTTGCATGCTAGCTTTTTATCTCAAATTTATTTTTTCATGCTAGCCCAAATTGCATGCTTCCCCCCTACATCAGGACAGGAGTTTGTGCACATATCCAATCTATCTCCAGGGACCTTATCATGTGGAAACATAATCGCAGATGTAAATAAAGCATGATAATGATAATGCCAGAATGATATATAAGAAATATCAGTATTAAGTAGTACAAAAGCTGACCAAAACTAGGTCTCAAGGCATAAACACCAACAATCTCCCACTTGCACTAAGGCCTAGAGGTTGAGGAACCTCAACCCCATATCCTTGGCATGTCCATCATGCTTCTACTGCGCCAAAGCCTTGGTCAGTCGGTCTGCTAGATTGTTCTCTATGTCAACTCTGCTAATCTTCGCATCACCTCTGTAAATGATTTATCTGATCAGCTAAAATCTCTTGAGTATGTGTTTGGACCTTTAATGAGACTGTGGTTCCTTTGCCTATGCAATAGCCCCATTGTTATCACAATAGAGCTCAATGGGATCCACAGTAGATGGAACCACCTAAAGTTCAGAAATGAACTTCCTCATCCAAATGGCTTCTTTGGCTGCCTCAGAAGCGGTGACATACTCAGCCTTGGTTGTAGAATCAGCTATGGTGGATTGCATGAAGCTCTTCCAGCATATATCACCTCCATTCATCTTGAACACATAGCCTGCCTGCGATCTGAAGTCGTCAGGGTCAGACTGGAACGACGCATCAGTGTAGCCCTGAACACTGAGTTCTTCCTATCTCCCATAGACCAATAACAAATCCTTAGTTCTTCTCAGATACTTCAGGATGTTCTACATAGCCACCCAGTGCTGCAGACCTAGATAGGATTGGTATCGGCTGGTCATGCTCACAGCATATGCAATGTTTGGTCTAGTACATAATATTACATACATGATCGATCCCACTACCGAAGCATAGGGCACTTGACTCATGTCATCGCTCTCAGCCTGTGTGGTGGGACACTGGCTATTTGAGAGAGTAAGACCATGTCTCACTGGAAGGTATCCTTTCTTAGATTGCTCTATGTTGAACCTCTCTAGGACCTTATCAATGTAGGTACTTTAACTAAGGGCCATGAGCCTCTTGGATCTATCCTAGTAGATCCTCACGCCTAGGATATGGGCAGACTCCCCTAAGTCCTTCATCTCGAAATACTTCTCCAACCATATCTTCACAAACTGAAGACTAGGGATATTATTTCCGATGAACTATATGTCATCGACATACAAGACCAGAAAAGTCACCAAGCTCCCACTGAATTTTCAGTACACACAGGCGTTATCTTCACTTTTGATAAAGCCATAATCTCTCACAGCTTCATCAAATCGAAGATTCCAACTTCGAGATGCTTGCTTCAATCCATAAATGGATTTCTTTAGCCTGCAGACCTTATTGGCATCTGCAGGATGGATGAAACCATTAGGTTGTGTCATATACACATCCTCTGTCAGCTTCCCGTTAAGGAATTCTATCTTAACATCCATCTATCACATCTCATAATCATGATATATAGCTATAGCAAGTAGAATCTGAATGGATTTGATCATGGCAACTAGTGAGATAGTTTCATCATAGTCCACCCCGTGGACCTATGTAAAAACCTTTAGCCACAAGTCTACCCTTATAGGTAACCATGTTGCCATCCATGTCGGTCTTCCTCTTGAAGACCCAGTTATAGCCTATGGGTTTTACCCCATCAGGCAGCTCAACCAAATCCCAAACTTGGTTAGCTGACATGGAATCCATCTCGGATCACATGGTCTCAAGCCATCTCTCAGAGTCCGGTCCAGGGACCGCTTCATGTTGTATTCCGCAAGTGCACGGATACTTCGAAATAATAAAAAATATCGATCCCACAGAGACCTACGTGTTAAGTACCAAATAGTTGTATTCTTACTAGCTAAGCAATCGATTATAACGCAAGTAAATGATAGGAAGAGCATAGAGATAATCAGAGTGAAATTGGGACTAGGGTTTCATCCACCTTAATTTTAATGTCTAGATATGAATAAAAGGTTGTCAGGCTAATTTTATCTTGATAAAGATATAATTTACTCAATAAAAGGATTATCTCACTTTCGTGCAGACAATCATGCAGAGACCGATCCTCGCTTTTGTGCAAGATCTATCCCAAGCTGAAAATAAGTAAATCATCAATCAAAAAACTCAAGGATCACTTTCATGCATCCGAATCCTAAGTTGATTGTCTCAAGTGGAATCTCAAGGATCCCTTTCGTGCATCTAAGTCTCAACACGGGTTCTACTTAAGGTTCTCCAACGTTCCGATCCTCACTTTTGCACAAGATCTTCACGTTTAACAAAATAACTCAATCTTAGATTCAAATTATCAAACATGGAAATTATTATTCTAAAATCAAGAAATAAGAACTAACCTAATTTCTTATGGTGAGTTCCTAATGTTCAATTTTAGGGTTCCAAGTTCTCAAGCAAATCACATTTCAGTCCATATTGCGAAAACTCTAAAACATGCATGATAATAAGAAAACTATGGAAAATTATAAGCAATCGTCACATAAGTAGAATTATCACAACAAAATTATATTGACGAAATAATGGAAAAATCATCTAGTCATTAAGAAATCAAGATGAATTACTCCCCCATGTCCCATAAAAGGTTTAAGCTAGCATGGAAAAAGAGTTACAATAAACCATAATGTCAGAAGATTAGAAATCGAAGAGAGGAGAAAAACAACTTTACAACACGGCTGTAAAAGAAATTACAGCCATAATTTGCTCCAATAATCACGGTGAACAGTGCCGGCGCCCACTCTTTCGTTGATTTCTCCTCCGATCGAGATCCTTTCTCTCTGAAACTTCTGGGGTATCATCTCCTCCTCCAAGCGAAGCTTCCCCTCAAATTTCATGGCCGGGGATGCGCCGTACGCTTCCCGGCGATGAAACCTAGGGCGGCGGTGAAAAACTCAATTTCTCCCTCGACAGTGGATGAAAATTAGGGCTTTCACCCTTGGCATGTTCTCCTCTTCTGAGGCTCTCCTTTTCCTTCTTATTGCGTTGAGTTTAAAGGCCTAGATCGTCTGCAATCGATCGTGCAAAAATCGGGTTTCAATTTGACCATGAAAATCGCATGCCAGGAATAGAATTACGACCGTGGAAATGGTTACGGCACTGCCGTATTTTCTTTAAGTTCTTTCGTACAAGATTCAACCAGAATTATGGTATCATGGAAATGATTAAGGCAGTGCCATAATTTCTGGAAATCTCTCGGGTCGGAAGTCGCTTCAAAATACGACACCGTGATTTTAGTTACGATAGTGCCATAATTTCTTTAAAACTTTCTATATGAAAATCACCCCAAAATACGGCAGGGCTATGAAATTACGGTAGTGCTCTGAATTAGGGTACCGTAATATAAATTACGGCCCTGCCGTAATTTGGTATGTGGCATTGATATGCGTGAAATTTGTCCTGTAATCTCTTCTTGATGATGAGAATTCTTCTATGTATTTGATTTTGCTTGAAAACACTTTAAAGTCGTGCCTTTTTACCTAAAAATAATCAAAAACCAAAGTGGAAGTAGATTCTGCAATATTTGACAAAAAGGCATAAATATGACACAAAAGACCAATGAAATGACATAAAATATACTATAAATTTTAGTGTCATCACTTCAGCATAGGTCCTGGGCTCATCCTCAATGATGAAGATCCTATCGTGTTGGGTCAGCAGCGACTCATACCTCTCAGGTGCACGATGAATTATCCCAGACCTACGTGGGACCTGTGTCTGAGCCTCAGGCTGCCTAGCAACCGATGTAGGTGGCTTAGGTTCCATTTCAGTGTCTATGGTTGCACTTGGACCTTGTCCAAGTCAATCTTCCTCCCACTAACTTCTTTCATGAGAAATTCTTTCTCTAGAAAGATAGCTCCCTGAGCAACAAAGACTTTCTTCTAGGTAGGGACATAGAAGTAGTATCCTTTAGTTTCCTTAGGGTACCCCCACAAACACACATTTATCAGATATAGGTTTTAGCTTGCTAGAATCCTAACGTTTGACATAAGCCTCACATCACCATATCCTGATAAAAGAGTGGTTAGGGCGTCTCCCACTCCATACCTTGTATGGTATCTTGGAGACGCTTTTAGATGGAATGTTATTTAGTATAAGAGAAGCTGTCTCAAGTGCAAAACCCCAGAACCAGGGAGGTAAAGTTGAATGACTCATCATAGACTGAACCATGTCCAACAATGTTCAATTTCTCCTCTTAGACACACCATTCCATTGAGGTGTTCCAGGAGGAGTGAGTTGGGATAAGATCCCACACTCTCTAAGATATTCAAAGAATTCACCGCTCAGGTACTCTCCACCACTATCTAATCGAAGAGTTTTGATGGATCTGCCAAGCTGGTTCTCTACTTCATGTATGAATTGCTTAAATTTCTCAAAGGATTCAGACTTATGTCTCATCAGATAGACATAACCATATCTACTGAAATCATCAGTAAATGTGATGAAGTAGTTGTACCCTCTTCTGGCTTGTTTATTGAATGGCCCACACACATCACTATGTATGACATCCAATAAACCTCCTGCCCTCTCACCAGTCTTGGTGAAGGGTGCCTTTGTCATCTTCCCTAATAAACAAGGTTTATATGTATCAAATTCCTCCAAGGAACTTGAAGCTAACAACCCATTTGCATGAAGTTGTTGAATGCGATTCTTGTTTATATGGGCTAATCGACAATGCCATAGGAAAGCACCAACTAAACCACTCAGTTTGGTCCTCTTACTATTTATGTTACAAATAAAGCTATCCATGTCCAAGACATGTAAACCATTTCATAAAGTGCCCTTCCTATAAAACATATTTGCAAATGAAAAAGAACAAGAGTTCTCTTTTATTTCAAATTTAAATCCTTTCTTTGCAAGGCAAGGAATGGGTACAATGTTTTCAGTAAGCGAAGGTACATAATAGCAAAGATCTAGCTCCAACTGAAGTCTAGAAGGCAGGGAGAGAGTCAAGACTCCTACAACAATAGCAGCAACCTGTGCCCCGTTTCCAACCCGTAGGTCAATCTCTCCAACCCGCACCGATCTACTTTTCTTGAGGCCCTGCATATTTGTACAAATATGAGCTTCACATTCGGTATCCAATACCCAAGACATAGAAGTAGAAAGGTTGACTTCGGTAACATAAATACATGAGCATGAAGACGAAGCCTTGCCTCTATTCTATCATTCTAAAGTCGCACCATGTCCTTTATCATATGAGGTGGTCCTCCACATGAGTAGCACTTGTTATTCCTGATTCTTTCCATCTTTATCTTCAATGTCTTAGTTAAGGCTTTTGGCTCAACATATTGAATGTCTACTTTAGGATGGTTGAGCTCGACCAATTCATCAAAGAGCTACCTTAGATTAGAAATAATCTTAGAGGCACTCTTAGATTCATATTGCCCTCTAAATTCAGGCGACATGTTGGTTAGCATCAAATTAGCAACCTCCAAAGTATCAGCCTGATGCTTATCATAAGCACCCATCTCAGCCGTTAGGTCCGAGCATGGAAGTGGCTTAGGAATAGGCTGCTTAAGGACATAGAACTTCCTCTCGAGCCTGAGCATAGTTCTCAAGTTCATACCAATCCAGTAAGTTGGATCCATCCAACTTATCCCTTTCCAGGGTAGATCGCTATGACTATCTTGTTGGGAAGCCCCGGGGATATTTTATAATTTTTCAGTCATTTCAACAAAAATACATTGCACTACGGAATAATATCCCTGAAACAGGCTAGTCCCAAAAACCTAGTGAAGATCGTCAAGCGAGGGAGTCGACACGATGAGATAGAAAATACCTTAGGAGCAAGACGAGGCCGATGTCGAGGTAGGCACCCAAGTGTGCGCCCTCTGCAGTCTCACACACACGGATGCCTCGAGCTCTCTTCTTCCACGCCCAATACTAGCCTCGTGAAGAAGATCTAAGCCTTGTCCACCTTCTTCAAGACTTGCGCCACTCACCAATTGAGTTGCGCCAAGGAGAAAGGAGAAGGAGGAGATCACCTCTTCATTTGCACCACCCTCTAAGAAGAGATGCGCCAAGAGAAGAGAGGGAAAAGAAGAAGCCGCCTAGTCCAACTTCATCTTGCGCCAAGAAGAAAGGATGAAGATGACTCTCGGCTATGGAAGAGGTTGCGCCAATCAAGCTTTGCTCTCGCCTCTATGTTGCTTGCTCACGTCAAGATAAGAGCATCATTTACTCTCGCATATGTGAAGACATATATAGAGAGAGTGGGGAGGCAACATAGGGCTTAGAGAGGTGAGTGCAACTCATAGAGAAAGGGGCGGCTAGGGTTTAGGTTTTGGTTGCAATTAGGGTTTGAGTTTAGGAAAGACTTACCTAGTAAGTCCATTATGCCTTAGATGCCTCAAGCCTTGCCTTAGAGGCAAGCTTTCCATCTAAGCATGAAGGGGGAGGTGCCTATTCCTTCCAAAGGAAACAAATTACGCTAAGCTCACCCCATTATGCCCTTGGCGCCAATGGGATTGGCTTTTCTCCCCATTATACCCTTTTAGCCCATTGCCTCTCCATGACAACTTATTTATTGGGCCTCATTAGATAATGAGCTAGCCCAAACTTTATTACATGGGTTGATTAAGCAATTGGATCCAATCCATTGCAACCCTAATCCAAATGTGACCAACCATGGTCAAATACAGGTCAACCTGCCAAAAATGAAGTTTGGCTCCAATAACTCTCTTCCATCTCATCAGGCCCATTGGCGGTGATGGAATCTCCCAAATCTGCCAAAAATGATCGAGCTATCCAATAACTCGATCATAAGGCTTCCCGATCAATACGAGAACTCGAGTATCAAGGTGTGCGACCCTGTAGGTTCCTCTGACGCTGGCAGTGCTGACGAAAGGTCACCACAAGTAGTGAGTGGTACCTAGCAGTGCATCGCTACTACCTAGGTCATTGGAATGGATATCGACATCGTCATCCCCATTATCGCAACTAGGTACACATCCATTACAGTCTCTTTGCCGAATTGACATCCGATTGGACAAATGTGTCACCACTTATTTTCATCCAATCTCATGGCTATGACTAAATCAGGTTATCACCTGGGTATGGCCTTACACTTTCAATCATAGAACCATAGAGGAGCTCCATGGATATCAAGCTTCCCTCAGGAAGGGGCAAATCCTCTGTCTATCCATTGACCTTCTCATATGGGTCGTGACATGCTCAATGACAACCGTTATGACCTCCCAACTACGGCGAGCTGTTAGGTTGTTTCGAAGCATATCCCTAACCATATAGAATGGCCAATGATCTCAAGTCAAGGGATCAATGCATCTCCTATCACTTGTGAGGATAACTCATGACACCAAGTCATTGCCTCACAGCGGGTCTATCCAGTATATCTACCACTGATATACCCATATGTCTGCGTTAGCACCTCATGCCTAACCAGCCCATATACCAGTCTCACAAGTACCAGAGCTGTCCCATATCTACTTAGGTACATCGACTGGGGACAATCATTTGAGCACAGATCCAATCTGTCTCCAGGGACATTATCATGTAAGTACATAATCGCAGATGTAAACAAACATAGATAATGACAATGCCAGAAAGATATTTAAATATCAAAGTCAAGTAGTACAAAGAATGACCAAAACTAGGTCCTAGGGCATATACACCAACAATCTCCTACTTGCACTAAGACCTAGAGATTGAGGAATCTCAACCCCATATCTCTAGCATGACCATCATGCTTCTGCTGCGCCAAAGCCTTGGTCAATGGGTTTGCCAGATTGTTCTCTATGTCAACTCTACTAATCTTGACATCACCACTATCGATGATCTCTTTGATCAGGTGAAATCTCCTGAGTATGTGTTTGGACCTTTGATGAGACCGTGGTTCCTTGGCTTGTGCAATTGCACCATTGTTATCACAGTAGAGTTCAATGGGATCCATTGCACTAGGAATCACCTGAAGTTCAGAAATGAACTTCCTTATCCAAATAGCTTCTTTGGCTGCCTCAAAAGCGGCCGCATACTCTGCCTCGGTTATAGAATTAGCTATGGTGGATGGTTTGAAGCTCTTCCAGCATACAACACCTCCAACCATCTTAAACATATAGCCAGCCAGCGATCTGAAGTCGTCAGGGTTAGACTGGAATGACGCATTAGTGTAGCCCTGCATACTGAGGTCTTCCTATCCCCCATAGACCAAGAACAGATCCTTAGTTCTTCTCAGATACTTAAGGATGTTCTTTACAGCCACCCAGTGCTGCAAACCAGGATTGGATTGATATCGGCTGGTTATGCTCACAGCATAAGCCACGTCTAGTCTAGTACACAACATTGCATACATGATTGATCCCTCCGCCGAAGCATAGGGCACTCGACTCATGTCATCCCTCATAGCCTGTGTGGTAGGACACTAGCTCTTTGAGAATGTAAGGCCATGTCGCACTGAAGGTATCCCTTCTTCCTCATGCCTAGGATATAGGCGGCCTCCCCTAAGTCCTTCATCTCGAAACACTTCCCTAACCATGCCTTCACAGCTTGAAGACTAGGTATGTCATTTTCGATGAGCAGTATGTCATCGACATACAAGACCATAAAAGTCACCAAGTTCCCATTGAATTTTCTGTATACACAGACGTCATCTTCACTTTTGATAAAGCTATATTCTCTTACAGCTTTATCAAACCAAAGATTCTAACTTCGAGATGCTTGCTTTAATCCATAAATGGATTTCTTTAGCCTACAGACTTTACTGGCATCTGCAGGATGGATGAAGCCATCAGGTTGTGTCATGTACACATCCTCAGTCAGCTTCCTGTTAAGGAACGCTGTCTTCATATCCATCTGCCATATCTCATAATCATGATATGCAACTACAGCAAGCAGAATTCGAATGGATTGATCATGGCAACCGGCGAGAAGGTTTCATCATAATCCACCCCATGGACTTGCTTGAATCCCTTAGCCACTAGTCTACCTTTATAGGTAACTATATTGCCATCCATGTCAGTCTTCCTCTTGAAGACCCATTTACACCCTATGGGTTTTACCCCATCAGGCAGCTCAACCAAATCCCAGACTTGGTTAGCTGACATGGAATCCATCTCGGATCGCATGGCCTCAAGCCTTCCCTCGGAGTCCAATCCACTGACCGCCTCATCATAGGTCCTGGGCTCATCCTCAATGATGAAGATCCCATCGTGTGGAATTGTTTACGGTACTACCGTAAAATCATTCGAGTCTTCTGTTTTGATGTCGTCCGGGAATTACGACACCATAATCTGGTTTACGATAGTGCCATAAAATCGGTTGAACTCTCTATTCGCGAACGTCTGGAAATTACGGCCCGTGTAGTTTCTTACGGTAGTGTCATAAAATCGGGCGAAGTTTCTGTTCTAAAACGCTAAGAAATACGGTACTGTAATATTGTTTACGGCGGTGTCGTAAAATTGGAAAAACTTTCTGTACGGATATTCTTCAAAATACGGCAGGGCTCAGATTTTACGGTACTATCTGGAATTACAGTACCGTAAAATAGATTATGACACTACCGTAATTTGCTGACTTGCTCCGTTTTGCGTGAAATTTCTTGGGTGATCTCCTCTTGATGATGGGAATCCTTCTATGTATTTGATTTTGTTTGAAAATGCCTAAAAATAGTGCTTTTTTACCTGAAAATCATCAAAAACTGAAAAGAGTGTAGATTCTGCAGATATTGATAGAATATGGCATAAAAACAAGCAAAGTCTATGAATATGACATATAAATACCAATAAAATGGCATAGAAATCATGATGGATTTTGGTGTCATCAAGAAGAGAGGGAAGAGAAGAAGCCGCCTAGTCCAACTTCATCTTGCGCCAAGAAGAAAGGATGAAGCTGACTCTCGGCTATGGAAGAGGTTACGCCAATCAAGCTTTGCTCTCGCCTCTATGTTGCTTACTCACGCCAAGATAAGAGCATCATGTACTCTCGCATATGTGAAGAAATATATAGAGAGAGTGGTGCGGCAACATAGAGCATAGAGAGATGGGCGCAACTCATAGAGAATGGGGCGGCTAGGGTTTAGGTTTTGGTTGCAATTAGGGTTTGAGTTTAGGAAAGACTCCAAGCCTATTCCATAAACATCCCCTAATCAGCTAAGACTTACCTAGTAAGTCCATTATGCCTTAGATGCCTCAAGCCTTGCCTTAGAGGCAAGCCTTCCATCTAAGTATGAAGGGGGAGGCGCCTATTCCTTACAAAGGAAGCAAATTGCACCAAGCTCACCCCAGTATGCCCTGGCGCCAATGGGGTTGGCTTTTCTCCCCATTATAGCCTTTTAGCCCATTGCCTCTCTATGACAACTTATTTATTGGGCCTCATTGGATAATGAGCTAGCCCAAACTTCATTACATGGGTTGATTAAGCAATTGGATCCAATCCATTGCAACCCTAATCCAAATGTGACCAACCATGGTCAAATACAGGTCAACCTGCCAAAAATGAAGTTTGGCTCCAATAACTCTCTTCCATCTCATCAGGCCCATTGGCACTGATGGAATCTCCCAAATCTGCCAAAAATGATCGAGCTATCCAATAACTTGATCATAAGGCTTCCCGATCAATACGAGAACTCGAGTATCAAGGTGTGCGACCCTGTAGGTTCCTCTGACGCTGGTAGTGCTGACGAAAGGTCACCACAAGTAGTGAGTGGCACCTAGCAGTGCATTACTGCTACCCAGGTCATTGGAATGGATATCAACATCGACATCCCCATTATCGCAACTAGGAATAGATGCATTACAGTCTCTTTACCAAACTGACATCCGATTGGACAAGTGTGTCACCACTTGTTTCATCCAATCTCATGGCTCTATGACTAAATCAGGTTCTCACCTGGGTATGGCCTTACACTTTCAGTCATAAAACCATAGAGGAGCTCCATGGATATCAAGCTTCCCTCAGGAAGGGGCAAATCCTCTATCTGTCCATTGACAACTGTTATGACCTCCCAACTATGGCGAGGTATTATGTTATATCAAAGTATATCCTAACCATATAGAATGACCAATGACCTCAAGTCAAGGGATCAATGCATCTCCTGTCACTTGTGAGGATAACTCATGACACCAAGTCGTTGCCTCACAGTGGGTCTATCTAGTATATCTCCCACTAATATACCCATATGTCTGCGTTAGCACCTTGTGCCTAACTAGGCCATATACCTGTCTCACAAGTACCAGAGCTGTCCCATATCCACTCAGGTACATCGACTGGGGACAATCATGTGAGCACAGATCCAATCTGTCTCCAGGGACATTATCTTGTAAGTACATAATCGCATATGTATACAAACATAGATAATGACAATGCCAGAAAGATATATAAATATCAAAGTCAAGTAGTACAAAGATGGACCAAAACTAGGCCCTAGGGCATATACACCAACATATCTGCTATTGTTCATAGGCATTGTTCTACAACAACCAAGAAAAGCAGATTAGTACTACTATAAGTCATTTAAACTGGACTTGTTTTAAATGACTTTGGCTCCCACTATTTTAATTGAATTGACAACCCACAAAGTCAATCGGGAAATCCGAGATTTCCTAGTGAGATGATATCCTTATTCCACATGAGGCTTCGCGTCCCACAAGGGTGGGATGAGATGCACAAAGTGACCCATGCTTCTTAAGGTGGGCACACCGGCCGATTGCCCTTGGCAACTCCCATTATTGAGACAGTCTAGGCATTTCATGTCTAGCGAGGGCTGGAAACAGCATGAAACCCTAACCTCTCAATGATGCCTCTAGGGTCTCATCATGTGTCGAGCACATATGATAATCTAGTCAAGTTCATTCCTAACCGTTATACCCAGGGCCAATGAGTTTCCTTGTGAAGGCACGTCCAGGTTAAAATTGGACTGGGGAAACCATTGTCACCACACACCTTCTAAAGATAAGTGGGTGTGTCCCACGAGGGTGGAAAATAGTGCATAACACCAACGATCGATAACTTGATGAGGGCTACGCGTTAGAAGGCTACCAGACTTGATATTTTTGATTGAGGGTTTTTGATGTCTCATTCTCTTAGTTTTATCTTATTTCTAACATTACAGGCCTGCAATCCTATAGTGAAAACATGAAGATAAAACATTGCAGGCATGCTTCAGCAGATAAGGAAAGCAGCAAAGGGATGATGTGATCATAGCCTATTCAAAACATTGAACTAACCCATGCTAAAAGGGGTTCAACTCTTGACCTAGGACACAAGCCCCTAAAACTAGACCTAGCCTAGCCGACCTCTAGCTTGATCTTCAAGGTTGGCTCCAAGATCCTCCTTTCTATGGTTTAGCTCTTAAACCCTAAAGGTACTTTTAGGGAAACCTTGGAAGCATTCTCATCGGTTTGGCCAATGCCATGGTTCCTCCTCCAAGGAAGATGCACCACTGTTTGTGTCCACAAGTGTACGGATACTCGAAGTAATAAAGAAAGTATCGAATCCACAGGGACCTATGCGGCTGAGTACCAAATAATTGATTTTTCACTATCTAGGCAATCGAAAGAGTGTAAACTAGCTAACGAAGACCAAAGCGCTAAAACAGAATTATCAGAGAGAGAAGCTGGGACTAGGGTTTCATTCACTATAATTTTTATGACTAGACATGAATAGAGATTTCATCAGTTTAATTTCAACATGACAAAGATGCAATTTACTTGAATAAAAGGATTATCTCACTTTCGTGCAGACAACCATGCAGGGATCAATCTTCGCTCTCACGCAAGAGCTGTCCCAATGCTAATGATAAGTAAATCATCAACTGAGAACTCAAGGATCACTTTCGTGCATCCGAGTTCGAAGTCGATAATCTCTAGTGGAATCTCAAGGATCACTTTCGTGCATCCGAATCTCAACACTAGTTTTACTCAAGGTTCTCTAACGTTCTGATCTTTGCTTTCGCACAAGATGTCCACGTTTGAAAGCTTAGACTCAATTCTAGATTTATATTATTATCATGGCAGTTAGCTTACTAGAATCAAACAAACAAGAACTAACCTAAAAGGGGTTCCTATCATGCAATTCTAGGGTTCCAAATTCTCAAGCAATTACTTTTCAGTCAATAGCGAAAATTCCAAAACACAAATAGTAATATAGATCTGAGGAGAGTCTAAGGACAAAACATCACATGAGTAAAATCATCATGCTAAGATTAAACAAGATGAAATAATAGAAAGATAGTTATCTAGTCATTAAAAGTCAAGTGAATTACTCCCCCACGTCCCAAAAGAGGTTTAAGCTATCATAGAGGGAAGATTACAATGATTCATGATGAAGAAAATCAAAACAAAGGAGGAGTAAAAATTAAGGTACAGCCGTAAAGATGTTACGGCCGTAATCTGGGTGAACAGCGGCGGCGCTCGGTTTTTTGGTGATTTCTCCTCCGTCTGATCTCTGATCACGTTGAAACTTCAGGGGTGTCTTCTTCTCCTCTATGCATAGCTTCTACTCAAATTTCATGGCCGGAGATGCCCAGAATTGGTCGCGGCAGCGGAACCCTAGGCGGCGGCGTGAACTCTGATTTCTCTCTGGTCGGTGGATCAAAATTGGGGCTTTTGGTGTGCTTGGCTTCCTCTCGTCGATGGCTCCCTTTCTCCTGTTTACAACTTCCCTTTTAAATGTCTGGATCGTTTGAAATCATCTACGTAAAAATCGGACTTCTGAGTTGACAGGGAAAGTCACGAGCAGCGATGAAATTACGACTGTAATGATCCTTACGGCAGGGCCGTAATCTTGATAGCGAGCTCTTGCGTGAAATGCTTCTGGGATTATGGTACCATATTGTTCTTTACGGTAGTGCCGTAATGTGAACAATCTCTCGGGTGGAAAATCGATTAGAATTACGGTGCCGTAGAGAGGATTACGGTAGTGCCGTAAGCGTCTCAAAGTCTTTGTCCAAAAACGCCTATTAATTATGGCACCGTAACGATATTTACGGCTGTGCCATAACGTTCATCGATTCTTTGTCCGATTAAAGCTCCAAATTACGGAACCGTAAAGCATTTGTTGGGGGTGCCGTAATTTTCTCTGAAGCTCCAAATCTTCTGAAATTTGATGTGTGATCTTCTTTTGATGTTGTGAGTTCGATTATGCACTTGGATTGCTCGAAATTGATTGAAAAATATGCCTTTTTGCCTGAAAATCATCAAAAATAGAAAAGAGTGTAGATTCAACAGATATTGATAAAATATGGCGTAAAAACAAGCAAAGTCTATGAATATGACACATAAATATCAATAAAATGGCATAGAAATCACGATGAATTTCGGTGTCATCAAACACATATGGCTCAAACTTTGCTTGTCCTCAAGCAAAAACAAAGAAAATTCAAAAATTGATCATAGGCATAGACATTCTCATGGAAAATAAATTTCTAACATACAATCACCGATGAAAATTCTTCATTAATTGCATCATAAAATTTTAAAACAGATATATCATCTTCTAAATCTAATTCTCAAGATTCACAACTTAGTCAAATAAAACTTCACAACTTCATAAAAGAAAGAATTTCAATTTCAAGACTTTATCCAATATTTAGTTTAGGTTTATCATACTTTTGCTTATAGGAATAGGATATCCAAAATCTTTTTTCACTCATATTTTTCTTTTTCTTTTTGTTTTTGGAAGGTATGTACCTACATAGATACATACTTTTTGTTTCTTTTTGCATCAATCACATTCTCTAATTCGATTACCACCATTTTTCTGGTGACGAAATCGGAGTACACTGACCACATAGTCAGTGTAATAGAACTCATGTCTTTTTAGTATTGGGAATCTTTACCACAGACAGTGGAGTTAATGTGAATAGATTCCTCTCATTTCTTTTTAGACTTCAACCCATGTCGTTCGGTACCACTGTCAATTTTACACAGTACCAAGTAGGGGAGTCTCTCACTATTTTTGTGGATTTTGGATTCTTTTTCCCAACAAATAGTAAAATAAATAAAACCTCAATTAGACTAGTCAATCAATATCAATTCAAGTATTCATACTCATATGCTGATTTTATTCAAGAAGTAGTTTCACTTTTAAATCAAATTTTCAAACAACATATCTCCCTAAAATCTTACTCCTCAACCAATGAATAATTTCAAAAGTAGATATGTATAAGAGAAATAAATTTGACATGATAGGCCTTATTCTAGTCTCAATTTTGGATTCACTCATCAACATCAAACATCAATCAAGCCATATACAATAATCCCAAAGGTAGATCAAGGCCACAAATCAATCATCTAAATCAAAAGATTATCATGTAGATGAAGTAGTGGTGGTAGACACAAAAACATGAGTCAATGATGAAACCCAAAAGGTTAACGGGAGAGGATACTTACAAAATTTTATCAACCTTTTGTGCCGAGTATGCTTTTTCTTCTCTTCTCCGTGCTTCTTTTTCAGAAATAAAAATTAATTCTAAGATAAAACTAAGATAAAAGTAAATACAAGGAAGTGAACTAAAGTTGGAAAGCTTGGGTTGCCTCCCAAGAAGCACTAATTTAAAAGTCTTTAGCTTGACCCTTTAACACTCAGACTTGATCGTGGTTCTTCTAAACAAAAACTCTCTTTTTCTTCAATTAGCTCTTCTTGATACTAGTGCTTAAGTCTCTGACCATTAACCTTGAATTCTCCTGTTTCTTCACTCCATACATCCACGGCTACGTAAGGAAAAGCTTTCTTTACCTGAAAAGGACCATACCATCGAGACTTAAGTTTTCCAGGAAAAAGTCTCAATCTAGAATTGAATAAAAGAACAAAGTCACTTGGTTGGAAATCTCTCCTAAAAATATGTCGATCGTGCCATCTTTTTGTCCTCTCCTGGTAAATTTTTGCATTCTCATATGCAGAGAGTCTAATCTCATCTAGCTCATTCAAATGTAATTTTTGTTTTTCCCCCGCACTCTTTAAATCAAAATTCAGCATCTTGATTGCCCAGTATGCTTTGTGTTCAAGTTCCACAGGCAGGTGACATGATTTTCCATAAATCAATTGAAACGGAGACATACCTATTGGTGTTTTGAAAGCAGTTCGGTATGCCCACAAGGTATCATCAAGTTTGAATGCCCAATCTTTCCTAGTGCTTGACACCGTCTTTTCTAAAATTCCCTTGATTTCTCTATTTGATATCTCCACTTGTCCACTTGTTTGAGGATGATAAGGTGTTGCCACTCTATGATTCACTCCATATTTTCTAAGT
>JANTFE010022472.1:4115-24746 GCA_027562315.1 Costus pulverulentus | reverse complement strand
TGACAAGCAATTGAATATCCTAGTAGGGTCTGTCCAGTACATCCAATGTACCCATGAGTCTACATCTTATTCCATGCTCGAAGCATCCTATAAGATTAGAACACATAAGTCTCAATCATATCAAGGCTATCTTATGTTCACCAAGATATCTCGACTAAGGACATTACAGCATGTCAGCCTAGCTGAACAGCATTGAGACATTATTCAGAAGCACACTTATTGCAGCAGACAATGTAACATACTGAATAACAACCATTGCCTTTATAAACGTAAGAGTTTATATATACATGATACTCATAGAATCCCAAGGCCTCAAACATTAGCCTTAAGGGCATACCCCAACAATATAGAGCAAGGGGCGGTTAGAGTAGTGGTTAGGAGAAGAAGTAGGAATATGATTATTTTAATCATTTAATTAAGTCCTAATCCAATTAGGATTATAATTAATCATTTAAATAATCAAGTCCTAATCCAATTAGGACTCTAATTAATAATTTAAATAATCAGCCCTATTAAATAGGACTCCATACAATTATTTAAATTAATTAATTAAATAACCCACAAATAATTAATATCAAATTATATTAACCATATGTGTCGTAGGCGCCAACCCTAGTCTAACTAGGGTTAACCAGGCGCCTACACATCCTTCTCCTTAAGCCCATTAAGCCCAACTTTTCAATGGGCCCAGCCCAATGTCCATTATGCATATTAACCAAGCCCTTGGATCCAATCCAATTTAACCCGAGGTCAAACTGGGCTAACCATGGTTAATATGCCGTAAATGGAAGTTGGCTCCAATAAATCTCTTCCATTTCATCAGGCCCATTGGCGCTGATGGAATCTCCAAAATAGATCTGAGTTATCCAATAACTCGATCATAAAGCTTCTCGATCAATACGAGAACTCGAGTATCCAGGTGTGCGACCCTGTAGGTTCCTCTGACGTTGGCAGTGCTGACCTAAGGTCATCACAAGCAGTGAGTGGCACCTAGCAGTGCATCGCTGCTACCCAAGTCATTGGAATGGATATCGACATCGAGATCCCCATTATCGCAAGTAGGTACCGATGCATTACAGTCTCTTTGCCGTACTGATATCCGATTGGACAAGTGTGTCACCGCTTGTTTTTCATCCAGTCTCATGGCTATGACTAAATCAGGTCTAACCTGGGTATGGCCATACACTTTCAGTCATAGATCCATAGAGGAGGTCCGTGGATATCAAGCTTCCCTTAGGAAGGGGCAAATCCTATGTTTGTCTATTGACCTTCTCATATGGGTCGGCACATGCTCAATGACAACCGTTATTACCCCCCAACTATGGTGAGGTGTTAGGTTGTATCAAAGCATGTCCCTAACCATATAGAATGGCCAATGACCTCAAGTCAAGGGATCAATGCATCTCCTATGACTTGTGAGGATAACTTGTGACACCATGTCATTGCCTCACAGCGGGTCGGTCCAGTATATCCACCACTGATATACCTATATGTCTGTGTTAGCACCTCGTGCCTAACCAGCCCATATGCCAGTCTCACAAGTACCAAAGTTGTCCCATATCCACTCAGGTACATCGACTGGGGATAATCATTTGAGCATAGATCCAATCTGTCTCCAGGGACATTATCATGTAAGTACATGTTCGCAGATGTAAACAAATAATGATAGCGACAATGCCAGAATGATATATATATCAATGTTAAGTAGTACAAATAATGGACTAAAACTGGGTCCTAGGGCATATACACCAACAGAAGAGTCATCTATGTGGTCGGTGTCCGGACCCAAGTGGCACTACACCATCTCCGAACAAGCTGCCACGAAGCAGTATAATTTGCTGATGGTGGGCTGATTCTAGATGTTGTTGGTGGTGTCTTGTGTCGAGTTGAGAACTCGGTTGTTGTTGCGGTCGGTGGATTGGTCGCAGTCGGCGGTCGGATCTCGAGGCGACCCCCGAGTGAAGTATAGCGGGTGAAGGGATGTCGTGGAGGCAGGAGACACCACATTGACGGAGCGAGGGGCTCATTATTCCCCCAAAATGGTCCAGGGGGTGTGAGGACCGCTGCGAACGTTGAACGGGGTGGAAAACCTCTACATGTGTCTTTCTGGGGCTAAACACGGCCTGGCCGTGCTTGTCGTCACGGCCGTGTTCAGTATCTGGAATCTACACAAAGGCGGGCACGACTGGCGGCATGAGCGTGCTAGTAATGCATGAACTCGTCACAGCCTGGTCGTGTTGGGGTCAAGCAGGTTTCACGACAGTGCCATGAACAGTATCACGAGCCGTGATTTGAGGTCCAAAACCCACAGAGGCGGGCACGGCCTGGTCGTGTTCTTCATCAAAACCGTGTTCATCATCTGGGATCTGCACAGAGGCAGGCACAGCTGGCGGCATGGGCCTATCGTGGGCTGTGCTGGCATTTGCGTTTCTTCTCGATCGTGTCACAGCCGTGTTGGTCGTCACGGCCTGGCCGTGTTCAGGGCAGTAGAAGGGTTTCTGAGCTGAAATTTGGTGGGTGTCTTCCTCAGGTCCTAGGGAGTCTTCCCCCGCATCTTCCAAAGGGAGGTGGCCTTCCCCAGTGGCGTACATGACTCCATCATTCGCCATCATGCCTTCTTCTGTAACTTTCTTAGTCTGGAACTGTAGTTTTCGTCAAAGGCGGAAGGTGCATTCAATCTCCGGATCTTTAGGAAATAGAGTTCCTATCTTTAAAACTCTGGGCATACAATGTGTTAATCAATAAAGAATAAAACTAAAAATAATAAAAAATAGTAATAAAAGAAAAACTAAGTAAATGCTAAAATAAAAAAAAAGCCTAGTCTATAAACTTATCGAATAAATCGATATTGGCTAGCCTGATCCCTAGCAACGGCGCCAAAAACGTGATGTGTCTACAAGTGCATAAATTTATCAAAGTAATAAAAAGATTATCATTCCCAATGAGGATCTGGCGGTCAAGTACTGATAGCACAACTCGTCTATATCTAAGTGACTCAATTCGTGATTTTGTGTGTACTCCTAAGTACAAAAAGTAGTACAGGTAATGTTTTTAGGTAAAATTTGGTTTTAAATGGTCGGGACTCGAGATTTCACCATACTGACACATATGAATTTGATAAAAAATGACACTTTGAACAAAATATTATAGTCAAGAAAGGGGTTTTTCCAATAGTACAAACTACTTACCCCCGAAGAATAATCTGATACTTAGCTACACTAATTTCCTACTTTCGTGATAATTAACGCAACTAAGCCCATTAAGTTCTATGACAAAACCATGAAATCCTTCAAACGAATCTAAACTACTCTCGTGATTGGATTCATAGGTTTAAATAAAATAATTCTGATGTTGCAATTCACCTCCCGATCCTCCTCGCAATGTCTAAGCCCTAATCCCAAAAAAATGTTTACTTGCACATGTTCGAAGTTAACAGCATGTTTATGTATGAAACTTGCATCAAATCTTATCAAAAGTACAAGAATTTGTTAAGAAAGTAATTAGAAAAGCTTCCCCTCGATCTAGGGACAAAGATGAAGTGATCAATTCTCCCTTTTTCTGTGAATTATCGCCGGAACTTTGCCCTAGAACCAAGTTTCGCCCTAGCCGCTGCCTCTAATTGTGTTCACCCATACAAGTCTCTTTTACCCACCAAAATTCTTCATTTTATACTTTAATCGGTTCGGAACCCTTCAAGGAAGAATTCTAAAGAGTTTGGTTCAAATCTGACTCGATTTGGAGTCGAATCGAGTGAAAAACTCGAAGAGGCAAAAAAACTCATGGCCCATAAATTGTTCATGACTGCAGCCGTTAAAGTTTCTATGAATAAAAAGGTCTTGTAAACAGAAATATTCACAGCCCATGAAGGATTCACGGCCTTGCCCGTGAAATTTTCTATGAACTTTTTTACTTAGCCGCGTTTTCTCCCCTTGAACTCGAAACTCACGGCCAAGGTCGTGAATGTCGTGTCTCATACTATTTTCACCCCAAATTTGACATGCAACCTCGTAATTATCTCGGGAATCATCATATGGCTTCAAAACTCATAAAATTCTTCATCTTTACACCATTTTACTTTCATTTTCATAAAAACAAAGAAAAGTGAAGATTTCATACCAAGTGAAGTAAAAACATTAAAAATTAGTATAAAATCACAAAATAAGCCCAAAATATCATATAAAATATAGCTAAAAATATGATATAAATCCAACGCATCAATAGACTATGTGTCCTAGTGGGTTGAGGCTTCCGCATAGGCTATTAATGACTCTAAGGTCATTATGAAGTTTATGAAGAAAATGATCTTCCCCAAATTTGGTGTCCCATGGATTTTAATAAGTAATGGAGGTTCTCACTTCATAGAGCAGCGATTTGGAGCACTCTTAAAGCTGTATGAAGTAAAGCATAAAATTGTCGTGCCCTACCATCCTCAAACAAACGGTCAAGTGGAGGTTTCAAATATAGAGATCGAGCAAATACTAGAGAAGACCCTATCTAGATCTAGGAAGGATTGGGCACTAAAGTTACCTGATGCTCTATGGGCTTATAGGACTGCATACAAGACCCCCCTTGGTATGTCTTCTTTCCAAATTATTTATGGGAAGTCTTGTAACTTATTGGTTGAAATTGAGCACAAGGCATTTTAGGCCATCAAGCAACTCAACTATGACTTCAAGAGTGCTAGTGAGAAGAGGAAGCT
This sequence comes from Costus pulverulentus, assembly GCA_027562315.1. NCBI lineage: Eukaryota > Viridiplantae > Streptophyta > Magnoliopsida > Zingiberales > Costaceae > Costus > Costus pulverulentus. The sequence continues at coordinate 20,047 of JANTFE010022472.1, read as the reverse complement.
CCAACTGGATGAACTAAAAGAGATGTGCCTCTTTGCATATGAAAATGCCAAGATTTACAAAGCACACACCAAACATTAGCATGATAAGCATGTCTTGAAGAAGGAGTTCCACGAAGGTGACAAAGTGTTGCTTTTCAATTCGAGACTGAGGCTTTCTCCAGGGATGCTACGGACACATGGTTTGATCCTTTTGTGGTACAACATGTCCGATCTTATGGCATCATCACTATTTGGAGAGAACACACTAGAAGCTTTACTGTGAATGGGCATAGACTCAAGCACTTGTTCAAGGATGAGGAGGTTCAGAAAGGGGTTGTTCTTACCCATTTTGACCCCGTGGACTTGGTGACTTAATAACTTCTTGTGGTCAAGCTATTGACCCTAAACTAGCGCTCTTGGGAGGCAATCCAAGTTTTCATTTGCTTATTTGATGTTCAGTTATTTTTGATGAACTCTTTGGTTACTTAGTTTAGTTTAGTTTTAAATGAGTTTTGATTAAGAATTTTTGCTGATAGTGGCTTCTTTTGTAATGTAGGAATTACTGGGAGAGCAATCTCTCTAAACTAGGATTTTTTTGCAGTATAGTGAGCTTCACGCCTAGGTGAACACATTGGGGTTCACCCGTGAAGTCTACTATAGATGGCGAAAAAATAGCTTTTCACATAGGAGATCACGGTCAGATGAAGAATTTAGTGTTCAGGCATGAATTATATTGTCCTGGAATATCAGATTTGTGGTCGAGAATTTCACGCCCGGGTGAAGATTTTGGGGTTCACTCGTGAAGGCTACTATATGCGAGCAAAGCAAATTTTACACAGAATACTTCTCAGGTAGGTGAACACATATGTGTTCACCCGTGGTTATGACTAGCCCAAATTCTTACAAAGAACATCATCAGTGGGTGAACACATTGGGGTTTACCCGTGCTTTCAAAGGGGCCGAAATCCTCCAAATTACTTCATGGCTAGGTGAACACACTCGTGTTCACCCGTGATTCCGAAAACATCGAAAACCCATAGAGAGATTCACAGCTGGGCAGACACCGCGGGTTCACCCGTATTTCCAACACCAACCCAGCTGTATATATCAACACTTATGGCTACGGCTTACCCTAAACCTGCGCCGACGACTCACACGCTCCTGATCCCTTCCTTATTTGGCAATATCTTGGCTTTTTGCTGCTTCCAGATAGTTCTTGCTCACGATCTCCCACTTGCCCCAAAGGTTATAGCTCTTAATCATCAGATTTTGTGGCCAATCTGCATTCTTCTTCAAGTTTTTAGGTCCTAGCATACACCATTTTCGAATGTGGGGAGAGTGATGGTATGATCCGTCAATCCGAGTTGTTTTTCTTATAGGCCATGCTACATTCTTTTCAGGTTGATTCTAGATACTACCTGGTGAAGGAGTTTAGTCAGGTTGCACATTCGAAGAAAGGGGCTATAGTTATGGGTGGTTTCCTTACCCCATTAGTAGTCTCTTTGGGAGTCATCCCATATAGTACACCGGAGGCTTATAGCAACAATCGACTCGATATCGAGTCGTGCATTGCTATGAAGCTTCTCATCTGCAGGGGTGACTCGTATTGCCTCACTTTTAAAGGTAGTCAGTTCTCTTTGCCACTGCCCAACACCGAGCGCACCACAATGTGCACGAAGAAGAACTGGCGTATTCAGCCTGTCGCTGACCCAGAGCCCAACCCAGTTGACCATACTCCCCCTGCCCCTGAGGCGCTTCACTTTGGCATCGCTTCTTCTATAGGGTCCTTGATGGCCCTCCTTCAGGAGATACACAAGGAGCAACTTCGCCGGGGAGGAGAGCTATTTCACCTAGGTGAGATTCAGGATCAGATGGACACTGCTTTATAGTTGATATACCGTAAGGTAACACTACAAGTTTGGCACGCGTATACTTTGGACTATTCCCCGGCAACGGCGCCAAAAACTTGATAGGATTCCACAAGTGCACGGAATTATCGAAGTATTAAAAATATCGAACCACAGAGACCTTATTGTTAAGTACCGAATAGTTGTATTCTCACTAGCTAAGTAAACCAAATATGGTGCAAGTGAATAGAAAGAGCGTAAGATAAACAGAGAGATAAACTGGGACTAGGGTTTCATCCACCTTGATTTCAATGATTAGATATGATAAAAGGTCGTCAATCAAATCTTGTTATAATAAAGACTTAATTTACTTCATAAAGAGATTATCTCACTTTCGTGTAGATAATCTTGCAAGGACCAATCCTCGCTTTCGCGCAAGATTTATCCTAGGCTAAAGATAAGTAAATCATCAATCAGAGAATTCAAATATCACTTTCGTGCATTCGAATTCTTGGTTGATAATCTCTAGTGGTGTCTCAAGGATCCCTTTCGTGCATCTGAGTCTCTACACTAGTTTTACTCATGGATCTCCAACGTTCTGATCCATGCTTTCACACAAGATCTCCACGTTTGACAAATAGACTCGATCTATTGATTCATGTTATAATCATGGCAATTAATTTACTAGAACAGATCAAATTAGATCTAACCTAAGGAAGGGATCCTAACATGCAATTTTAGGGTTCCAAGTTCTCAAGCAAATCAACTTTCAGTCTCATTGCAAAAACTCTAAAAACATAATTAGTAACATGGAATTATAGAGAGTCTAAGCACAATTATCACATGAGTAGAATTATCATAGCAAAGATTATCATGTCGAAAAAGAAGAATTATTTAATCATTAAAAATCAAGGGGATTACTCCCCATGTCCCAAAAGAGTTTTAAGCTTGCCTGGAGAAAGAGATACAATAAATCATAGTCTTAGAGTGATCAGAAAACAAAAAGAAAGGAGAAACAACATTACAACAGGGCTGTAAAATCCTTTACAGTCGTAATTAGCTTCGATGAGCAGCGCTGTCACCGCTGTTTCATTGAATCCTCCTCCGATTGGACTCGAAATGCTCTGAAACTTTTGTGGTGTCTTCCTCTCCTCTAGGTGAAGCTTCTGCGTGAAAATCACAGCCTGAGGTGGCCTCTACGCCTCTCGGCGCGAGGTCAAACCCTAGCTGCCTCTCTATTGATTGCTCTCTCGATACTGGATAAAAATTGGTTCTTTTACTTCTTGCGTCTTCTCCTCTTAAATACAAGTCTGGAACATCTTTCCGATCTCAATTTGGAGCTCTAGATCAAAAGATATAGTCCGCGCAAGAATCGGCCCGAAAAACTCGCATGTCCAGATTACAATTACAGTACCGTATTTAAAAAATGGCAGTGCCGTATTTTCAACTGAACTTTCTGGTCAGAAATTACTCTAAATTACGGCTCATGTTATTTCTTACAGCAGTACCATATTCTGGGCAGAAAATTACACCCGTAATATCCATTACACCCGGGGTGTATTTTTCAAACTTACTCCGATTTGCATGAAAATTGGCGAGCGGCTTCGTTTCGACGTCTGGAATCTATTGGTGTGCTCAGATATTCCAAAATCCATCAAAATGTGGCACTTTTAACCTGAAATTTATGAAAAACAAAAAATTGTGTAGATTCCATAATATTTAATAAATAATGCTTAAAAACAAACAAAAGTTCATAAATATGACACGAAAAGATATATAAAATGGCATGAAATTTACTATAAATTTCGGTGTCATCAAATACATAAGGCTCAAACTTTGCTTGTCCTCAAGCAAAAATCAAAAATTGATTAAAAGCATAACCTTTTTATGCTCAATAAATTTCTAAAATACAGTCATCAATGAAAAATTCCATCAATTGTTATACAAAACTTCAAATTAACATATCATCCTTAGAACTCAACCCTCTAGATCCACAATTCAATCAAATAAAACTTTGCAACTTGTATAATAAATAGAATTTTCAATCTCATGATTTCACCTAGTTTTCAGTTCAAATCTATCCTACTTTTGTTTATAGGAATTAGGTTTCCAAGATCTTTTTCCACACATGATTTTTTTCCCTTTTTTTTATTTATTTTGTTTGTTTTTATGAAGATGGCATCTACCCACTTAGATACACAATTTTTATTTTTGACTTCAACTCTTGTCTTCGGTACCACTGTCAATTTTACATAGTGCCAAGTAGAGGGGTCTTATTATTTTTCACTCTCATTATTTTTCATGCATAGACTTCAATTTTACACAGTGTCAATTTTAACATCACATTTGAATAATATCATCATCAAAACAATGAGTTCCATATATCCATAAAATCAATTTTCAAGAGAAAACCAATAAGTAGTATAAATATGATAAAGTCAAAGATGCACTATATGAAATAGTCATTAATAAGAGAGTGCAAGTGATACTCACAAAACTAAATAGATCATGCTCAATCATTATCAGGCCAATGCAGCTGGGTCCAAACATATGCCTTTTGAAAATTTTGAAAAGCTGCTGTCAATGATGATGATGCCGACAGTAGACTGAGTAATCTCTAGTGGCCTGCTAGAGATAACAGTCCTGTAGGTGAGATCGTCGGCCGGTTCTGCGAGAGATAGCACTGCATAGAAAAAAAATCAGTCACTAATGAAGAGTCTACTGCATAAATAATTCAAATCAATGGAAATAGAGGCAGTAGAAGAAGCATGAAGCTGCTGGTGATGCTCAGCAAGAGGTGGAAGACAGTTTCCCTTGAAAATTTCTGAATCTGGAGGCAAAAGAAGCAATAACAAGTTGCCACCAAACAGTGCAGTTTTTGAATTTTTTTAGGAAAAGTAGCCCTACCAAAAAATAAGATTTAATGATCCAAATAGAAAATGGACAGAACCACGTAATAGAATAAGAGATATTCTTTTCAGACGTGTGAAAAATCAAAGGATCAAAATCTATCAAAAATTTAGGGCATCAGCAGAAAGAAGGCTACTCAGATTAAAAACTGCACAAACTGCACAAAAGTTAATAAAATTCAAAAAGTTACTATGTCTCCTAGAATGATCAGAAAATATTTTTATGAAAATAATTTATCCACAAGATAGAATGACACACGTTCTTTCAATTCCAAGTGGAAAATCTGGGTTTCAAGTCACCGAAACATCTCAAAAAGTGGCAGCAAAAGTGCTAGTCAGAATAGTCAGAAAAAACTGCTGCAGAAATTAATCATAATCAAAAGTTGCTAAGTGTTTTAGAATGATCTCTAAACTTTAAAATTCAGAAAAAATATCTAGATGATAGATAAAGATGAGTACTTCGATGTTGTGCCAAAGCTCAAAATTATTCTTAACCCAGTTTCTTAAAATCGCAGCGAGAAAACACCTACTCAATAAGCAAACTGCAGAGAGGAGTGCAATTTTTTTTTTTTTTCAAAAATAACAGAAAAATTATTTCTAAAAAAACTAGGATAAAAGAAATTAAGCTAAGATAGGGTACTTGGGTTGCCTCCCAAGAAGCGCTAATCTTAAGTCATTAGCATGACCAAAAATCAATATCATGGTGAAGAAGGTGAATGAGTACCAAAATAGATTGTGAACAATTTTCTGCATTTTTTTTGTCCATAAAGCTTAGCCACAAATCAAAAATATCCAAAATTGCATATAAATCACAATTAAAGTGGCTTTCTTAAATATGCAGAAATCAAAATCAAAATCTTCACATGAAGGATATTCAATAATCTTCCTAAATTTATCAAAGAGTAAAATCATCAGTCCTTTCTTCAACTTTATCTTTTCAATCACAATAGGACTTTTATCAAAATATTCAAGCATTGGATCATCATAATAATAGTTATGTCTTTTATTAGATTCCTCAATAAAGCACAAATTTTCAATTAAATCAAAAGGTTTAGCAATATATATGAGCAAAGCATCAACATGGTGAGATACATCAATTTTTGCAACATTCAAATCATCTACAGGATCCTCATGTTCATCATCAAACAATTTATCAATATCAAAATTATCAACAAAGTCAAGATGAGACTCTTCAAAATTAATTTCCTCATGCTTCCCCACAAATAATTCATCATCAGAAGAGTCAAAATCAGAATCATATGAAAAATAAGATTTATCAATATTTACAATAGGATCAGAGTTAACCTCAAAAGACTTATCATTAATTTCAACAATATCACCAAAATCACAGTGGAGTTCATCAATGTCTATAATTTTCAAACCTTCATCATGCTCATCAGATTCAACCATATATAAATTTACATCAAAATCAGAATTATCATCAAAAGAAGGTTTTTCAATTTCAATTTCTTCAAACTTTTCCTCAACTAAACTATCAAAGGAATAAATTTTACAATCATCAAAATCATAGTGAGATTCATTAATATTCACATAAGGCTCAATCTCAAAACAATTCTAATTAGTGGGGGAATTTTCTAAATCAAGTTTTTCAGCTTCTGGATCAAACTCAAGTAAACATACTTTTTGTGCTAACTGGGTTTCCAAAATTTTAGATTTAGCAGTTAAAGATTATACTTGAGAAGCAAGTTGACTAATCATCCCCTTAAGATCTTCAAATCTTTTACTGGGATTTGCATGCTTTCTAAATTGACATTCATCAAAATAATGATCATTACCTTTACAAATTTTACAATAAATAAGAGGGAGAGTGTGTAATTTCATGTATTCTGTAATAGTAAGCTGTAAATAATCTTTAGGCTCACCTTGAGGCATGTATCCATTACTTCTTTCTGATGTCCACAAATTGTGATGAAAAGACATATTTATTAGATCTATCAGGAACAGAGAGAATCCGACACCAATCACTCAAATTGTTTTTTTTTTCAGAATATAACAAAAATAGAAAATATAAAACACAAGCAAATTCACAAATTTCAGAAATACAAGCTCTGTCACAACTTGTGAAAATCCAAAACCTGCAAAAACAAAAAACAAAGTTCAATCTAAAACAAATAAAACTTAGTCTAGCAATACTAACAACTATTTTGATATTAACAAAACTAAGGTCCCCGGCAACAGCGCCAAAAACTTGATAGCCCAAAAGGTAACACTACAAGTCTGGCACGTGTGTACCTTCGACTAATCCCCGGCAGCGGCACCAAAAACTTGATAAGGTAACACTACAAGTTTGGCACGCGTATACTTTGGACTAATCCCCGGCAATGGCGCCAAAAACTTGATTGGATTCCGCAAGTGCACGGAATTATCGAAGTAATAAAAATATCGAACCACAGAGACCTTATTGTTAAGTACCGAATAGTTGTATTCTCACTAACTAAGTAAACCGAATATGGTGCAAGTGAATTGAAAGAGCGTAAGATAAACTAGGACTAGGGTTTCATCCACCTTGATTTCAATGATTAGATATGATAAAAGGTCATCAATCAAATCTTATTATAATAAAGACTTAATTTACTTCATAAAGAGATTATCTCACTTTCATGCAGACAATCTTGCAAGGACCAATCCTCGCTTTCGCGCAAGATTTATCCCAGGCTAAAGATAAGTAAATCATCAATCAGAGAATTCAAAGATCACCTTCGTGCATCCAAATTCTAGGTTGATAATCTCTAGTGGAGTCTCAAGGATCACTTTCGTTCATCCGAGTCTCTACACTAGTTTTACTCATGGATCTCTAAGGTTCCGATCCTTGCTTTCGCACAAGATCTTCACGTTTGACAAATAGACTCGATCTATTGCTTCATGTTATAATCATGACAATTAATCTACTAGAACAGATCAAATTAGATCTAACCTAAGGAAGGGATCCTAACATGCAATTATAGGGTTCCAAGTTCTCAAGCAAATCACCTTTTAGTCTCAATGTGAAAACTCTAAAAACATAATTAGTAACATGGACTTATAGAGAGTCTAAGCACAATTATCACATGAGCAGAATTATCACAACAAAGATTATCATGTCAAAAAAGAAGAATTATCTAATCATTAAAAATCAAGGGGATTACTCCCCATGTCCCAAAAGAGTGTTAAGCTTGCATGGAGAAAGAGATACAATAAATCATAGTCTTAGAGTGACCAGAAAACAAAAATAAAGGAGAAACAACGTTACAACACGGCTGTAAAATCCTTTATAGCCGTAATTTGCTTCGATGAACAGTGCTATCACTACGGTTTCATTGATTCCTCCTCCGATCGGACTCCAAATACTTTGAAACTTCTGTCATGTCTTCCTCTCCTCTAGACGAAGCCTCTTCATGAAAATCATGGTCTAAAGTACCTTCTACACTTCTCGGTGTGAGGCCAAACCTTTGCCGCCTCTCTATTGATTGCTCTCTCTATATTGGATAAAAATAGATTCTTTTACTTCACGTGTCTTCTCCTCTTAAAGATGAGTCTGGAACATCTTTCAGATCTCAATTTGGAGCTTTGGATCAAAAGATATGGTCTGCGCAAGAATCGGCCCGAAAAACTCGCGTGTCGAGATTACAATTACGGTACCGTATTTCAAAAACGGCAGTGCCATATTTTCAACTAAACTTTATGGTTGAAAATTGCTCTAAATTATGGCCCGTGTTATTTCTTATGGCAGAACCATATTTTGTGCAGAAAATTACACCCGTAATATCCATTACACCCGGGGTGTATTTTTCAAACTTGCTCCAATTTGCATGAAAATTGGCGGGCGTCTTCGTTTTGACGTCTGGAATCCATTGGTGCACTCAGATCTTCCAAAATCCATCAAAATTTGGCACTTTTAACCTGAAATTCATGAAAAATAAGAAATTGTGTAGATTCCATAATATTTAACAAATAATGCTTAAAAACAAATAAAAGTTCATAAATATGACACGAAAAGATATATAAAATGGCATGAAATTTACTATAAATTTCGGTGTCATCAATAGTATCTACATCAGGAGCAGTCCTTGCAGGGGGACAAACAGCAGACCATGGAGGCCAGCATGCAATAATAGATCAAGATGATAAACTCTATTTGGGAGAAGCTATCTTCCTTAGATGCAAGGCGTACTTTCCTCTCTGCTGATAACATGGAGCGGGTGACTAACTCTTCGGAGGAGGAATGACCCGATTACTCATACCGCGGCAAGGGGAATAGCTCCAAAGCTCAAGGCTCTAGATCGTGCAAGAAGAAGTGAGCCTCTCCACTGCTGGTCTCCCACTTACTCCTCTCACGTACCCGATCTTTGCATAGAGGACTATGCGACATTTAGAGTGGGTGAGCTATCTGCCTTCTGGTTCTTATCTATGGCTGTTATGTTTTCTCTTTGACTTGCCATTTCTCTTTTATGATGATGGTTAGTTTATCTACTACTTTGCTTTGACTATGTGGATATTAATTTGGCTTTGTTCTTATATGCTACTATTTGAGGGCCTGGTCCCATCTTTAGGCCCCGACTCTGATGTATGATACTTGGGAATGTTTCTTTGTGCTAGTACCATGTGACACTCCCTATCTTACTATGTTATTACATGGCTGAGTTGATTTTGTCATGGTTATAGATTGAATCATGGTATGGCTGTTATCATGCTTTATATAATTGCACTGTGATGATTTGGTTCAAGCTATAGTCAGGTGTTCATTATGCTTCGGTAGAATTATATTGATCCAAATTTTGAACATCCTGTTATTCAAATTCGGATCCCATGATAGCTAGGTTTAATATTTGAGATTGAATTCATGCTGGGTATGGAATAATTATGACTTGTTGAACGCACCATCCAATTAGAAAATACTCTATAATCATGTTCATTTGTCCTATGATAGCTAGGTTATTAGAATACTTTTGACTATTCATTGGTGGGTCACACATTTCTATAAATGTTCAATGATGATATGCAAGTAGTATACACATGATTTCATGTTAAGGTACACGTCTACTTATTCATTCCTTGAATCCTTATCACTTGTTGGGGGAAAACTACATATAAGATGAAGAGCTCTACTACTACTTTTCATGTTCATGTTCTGTTTAAAAAAAACTCTTAGATTCCTATACTTGGCACTGCGAAAAATTGGCAGTGGTACCTAAGATATGAGTTGAAATATAAGAGAGACTCCTCTACTTGGCACTACAAAAAATTGGCAGTGGTACCTAAAGATATGAGTTGAAGTCTGATATCACTGCTAGTTTTGATTCTAAACTTGGACACAATGAGAAGATATCACACAAGAGCATACTTCCCCAATAATACATTTGTGTCTAACCCAACATGATGTCGGACAGGGGGTCTAAAACATTCAAAGAATGAGTTTGAAAACCGATTTTGATAATATGTAGATAATAAAGAAATCCGATGTTAACTAACGATATTTGAAAACTAAGTTTTTTGTATTTTATAGTAATATGGAAAAATTCGAGATTTCAACTACTGAAAGCAGTAAATGCAGGAATTAAACTTGCTGGAAGTAAACTTATAGAGCAGTCCTTGAGAATAGAAAGACTGTACGTCCCGATCTTCACCGGTGCAACTCTGATGGAAGGTGTAGAGTGGAGCTTACAAGCAATCACAGATAAATCCGTACAAGCCACGGATTTTAATAGAAATAACAGATCAAGGGGGAGGTTAGGCCTCACAAGTTCCCTTGCTAATCCTAGATTCGACTAATGAGAAGGGTGAGAAGGGAGAAGAGGGGAAGCACCCCTCCTAAATCCACACCAAGCGCAAGCTATAGATTTAAACAGCCAAGAATTAGTGTAGGGAAGAGTTCTTGAGCAAAGTGAAGAGTTTAGATAAGAGACTTAGCCGAATATGATGATGCTTCCTTGTTGTTGTGAGGAAGAGGTGTCTTCTTCTTGTTCCAAACCGAGATGAAGAAAAAGGGGTCTCCTTGTAGTTACGCCCATCAAAGGGGGGAGTCCTTCTTGGGATTTTGGTGGAGAAGGGGAGAGAGGAAGAAGGTAGGCTTGGCCTTGGAAGAAATATTACTACTACTAATGGCTACACTAGCATTTACCTACGAAACTAATAGACAATCTCATTTCATCCAAGCTAACGAAAATAAATAAGAGGGGGTTACATTTATAGGCAAGATAGAGGGTGGGCAAGGTGGTCATTTTCCCCTTAGGCGCCACTTAAAAAATAGGAGATAAAAATTCAGCATTTAATTCAAGGTGTGAATGCAATTAAGTGTGGAAATTTTTCCTTTCTTTGCTGATGCTCTTATGGGAATTCTTTGAATTTCGAATAGTGTCTTCAATGCACCTTTGTGTTGGCGAGATGGCTTCTTTCCATGATGATTGTGGGCGCATGAATGAAGAATTCAAAATTTGAATCCCTTCCATAAATGCTTGGGCGGCAAGGTATGATGGTAAGTCTTCATAAATGTCATCCTTTGATTTTGGATCTTGATGGATGATAATTTCGAAATCTTCCCTTGTTTTAGCTGGTGTGTTGGCGCCTATTCCTTGCATGGATAGTTGAGGTGGCTGATTATATCATGGAGGGGGCGCCCAACAAAGATAGAAGCTGAGTTGGCAAGTGAGCTCACCAACACTTTGAGTTGCACATTGAGTTGAAGGAGTTGAAGTCTTCTTTCCTTTCTTAAGCTGAACTTGTTGAGTGGAACTTGAGCTGACCTTGGAGTGGAGCTTGAGATAACCTTTAGCTTAAATGACCTGCCAAAAATATAACCAATGCAAGGATGCACTATCCTACCATGATGCAAAAGTACAAAAGAGCTACATGCATTACAATGCACAACCTACTACAATTGGACTTGCCATAATTGACTATATGATGCATGGCTTTATTTGAAAACTTAAACTAACCTAAATGCCATGAAATGCAATGCAAAATAATAGAAAGCAAGTGAGCTCTAGGTGAACCCAAGTTGAGGAGATTTCCTCCGAGCCGAAGCGTGTCTCTTCAGTGAAGGGCTGCTGCCTCCATCACAACAAGTAGATTTTGGATGAATTGGATTTGCATGGTGTTGGTGTATATGCCCTGAGACCTACTTTTGTACTACTAAAACACTGATATTTATATCATTATGGCATTGTCATTGTCATTGTTTGTCTACTTCTGCGATTGTGTACTTACATGATAATGTCCCTAGAGACAGATTGGATATGTACTCAAATGATTGCCCTCAGTCTGTGTGCTTGAGTGGATATGGGACAACTCTGGTACTTGTGAGACTGGTATATGGGCTAGTTTTGCACGAGGTGCTAACGTAGAGATCTGAGTATATCAGTGGTAGATATACTGGACAGACCCACTGTGAGGCAATGACTTGGTGTCACGAGTCATCCTCACAAGTGATAGGAGAAGCATTGTTCCTTAGATATGAGGTCATTGACTCTTCTATATGGTTAGGGATATGCTTTGATGCAACCCAACACCTCGCCGTTGTTGGGAGGTTATAAAGGCTGACATTGAGTATATGACAACCCATATATGAAGGTCAATGTATAGATAAAGGATTTGCCCCTTCCCAAGGGAAGCTTGATATCCATGGAGCTCCTCTATGGTTCTATGACTGGAAGTGTATGGCCATACCCAGGTGAAGACCTGATTTACTCATGACCATGTGATTGGGTTAAAACAAGTGATGACAACTTGTCCAATCGGATAACAGTTCGGTAAAGGGACTATAATGTATCTGTACCTAGTCGCGATAATGAGGATGTCGATGTCGATATCCATTCCGATGACTTGGGTAGCAGCAATGCACTGCTATGTGCCACTCATTGCTTGTGGTGACCTTAGGTCAGTACTGCCAACGTCAAAGGAACCTACAGGGTCGCACACCAAGATACTCAAGTTCTGGTATTGATCGGGAAGCCTTTAAATCGAGTTATTGGATAACTCGGGTCTATTTGGGAGATTTCATCGGTGCCAATGGGCCTGACAAGATGGAAGAATGTTATTGGAGCTAAACTTCATTTTTGGCAAGTTGACCCGAATTTGACCACGGTTGTCACATTTGGATTAGGGTTGCATTGGATTGGATCCAATTGCTTAATCAACCCATATAATAAAGTTTGAGCTAGCTCATTACCCAATGAGGCCCAATAACAAATTGTCATGAAGAGGTGTTGGGCTAAATGGGATAATGGGGAGAAATCATCCCCATTGTCGCCTAAGGGGTATAATGGGGTGAAGGAGGCGCCTTTTGCTTCATTAGGAAACATTATGTGTCTACCCCTTGAACCTTTGATGGTATGCTTGCCTCTAAGGAAAGTCTTGGGGGCTGATATGGCTTGAGAGCTTCTAAGGAAACTCTTGGGGCGCATATGGCCAAGTGGGAGAGGTTTAGGTCTTGGAGACTTTCCTTACCTCAAACCATAATTGTCAACCCCTTCATCCTAGCCACACACTTGTCATAATTTACGCCCATCCCAACCCACCTCTTGCTCTTATAAAAGAGACCCCTTGTCGCCCCCTCCTAATGGACTAATTCTCCTGAAGGTGTGAGCAAGTAAGGGGGCGAGAGCAATAAGGGTGGCGCATCCTTCTTCCATCAAGCCGCAAGCCTTCATCCTCCTTCCCTCCTGGCGCAAGGACTTCATGGCATTGGCAGCATCTCCTTCTTCTACCTTTCCTCTCGGGGTATCGATTGTTTGAAGAGGTGCAAGTGAAGTAGACGGTCACCTAAGGCTTGGATCTTCTTCTCGAGGCTAGCATCGGGCGAGGAAGAAGAGAGCTCGAGGCATCCGTGTGTGTGAGACTACAGAGGTCGAACACTTGGGCGCCCTCCTCGACATCAGCATTCTCTTGCTCTAGGTATTTTCTATCACATCGTGTCGACCCCGTCGCTTGATAATCTTCACTGGGTTTTTGGGACCAACCCGTTTCGGGGATATTCTTCCGTTGTGCAATGTAATATGTAATGTCTATCCTTGAAAAATTTGTAAAATATCCCCAGGGTTTCCCAACACATGGGTAACATGTATGCTTAATTGAGTTCTTTGTTTGCCATTAGCTGAATTCTTTGACTTCTATAAATTGTGGAACCTAACCACTGAGCATTTTAGACAACTAATTATTTGATTTCTTCTGTCTAGATCATGGATTACTCATAGATATTATCTGATTTAGTTGTATCTTTTCAACTTGAATAATTACTTTTGCACCTATCATGCCTTTAATCATAATTTATTACTTGAGGATAAGCAAAGATCTAAGTGTAGGAGTATTTGATGCCTTGCATTTTGAAAGCAATTTTTATTAATATTTTATCTAAAAACTAGGCCAATTTTAATATTTTTATGCTCTATTTAGGCTTATTTGTTTGTTTGCTTTAGAATTTTTTACTTTTTCTCTTCTTTGTACAATTTCAAGTAAAATCACTCATTTTTAGAGTCTTTTGAAGATTTTAAAGTCATGGGGTGATTTCTCATGAAGAGACAAGTCTACACAGCAAATTTGAGATCGATCAGAGATGATTTGGAAATCATGGCCAAGTGAACAGACCGTGGTTCACCCGTGATTCGCATGCAAGTATGAAATTACATAGAACACTTCACGACTAGCCCAAGATCTTGGTTTTCGGCTGTGATTCCATCGAGGACAATTTTTGAAGAAACAAACAATATACATCATGCCCTGGTGAACACGGAGGTGTTCACCTGTGATTTATATTTCGCAGAACTTCACATAATACTTCATATGCTTGTGAATGCGTTGGGGTTCGCCTGTGATCGCGATTATGACTCCGAGTTCCATTCGGTTTTCATTCGATTTTGAGCTAAGGATAAATCCAAAAAAGATAAGAAAATATGTTTTAGGAAGCTAAGAGGGAGACAAATCAAAAGAATATAAAAGCCCTCTTTCTTGTTGCCTAATTAGTGAGCAATCGACGCACGAAATAGCTAGGGCAAACAGAATAGGCGATAGAGCTTTCGGAGGCAATTTTGAGAGATTGAGGCGTCAAATCTTCACGATATCTGGAGATTACGTTTGGTTCATCTTCACCTTTCTCTTCTAAATGTTTGCTTGTAATTTTCGTGATCTATTGGAGAGATTTGTGCGAGTTTTCATGGATCTTGTAGCGTAAAACCCTATTCGGGACTCGGTTAAAGCCCGCTGATGTTTTCTATCGTATGATTTAAACTTGTTCTGTTATTTTGAGATTTCATATGAGCATATTTTACTTAGTAGTAGCTATTTCATGATATTACTTTGGCCTCGCAGCATTGTGTGTTAGTCGACACAATCCTGACCAAGAGGAGGATTGTGTTCGTGGATTCCCTAAGCAAAACTTGCAAACTTCTAACATGAGAGTAGTTAGGAATCACTCGAGTGTAACTTAATCTTTCATCGAACCTTGTGGATTTATCTGAAACGACTTATCGCGAGAGTAGGGGTTGTTTTAGGTAAATACTAGGTTGTGTCGACTGAAAGGGGGCAACCTGTACAAGTGGAAAAATTCCTTATGCAATATTATGAACTCTCATAACAGATAAGTTTTAATTTAGATAGATTCATTAGCGTGGTGGATACCGAAGTCCCAATGCCTTTCTTATAAACATCTTCCGTTTAGTTGTGACCGATTACTTGTGCTCACGTATTGTTTTTACTTTTAACCATATTTTGAATTGCTTAGCTTCTGAAACTTAGATTTTCTAGTAATTAACTATGCTCCTTATGGGATAGACAATCTTTTATATTACTACGATATTACCGTGTACTTGCGGTACATGTCAAGAATCCATCAAGGTTCGGCCATTGATGTTGGTCAGCCCCTTACGGTGAGCCACCTTCATCATCAGCCCATGAACCCTTGATGCACAACTAGGAAAGCCTAGAAGGCTTCAAGGTTCGGCTAAGGATGAAGATCAGCCCCCTAACATGGGTTGGTTGCATCGTTTCCTTAATCAACCCTCTTCCCTCAAGTGCACCATCTAGATTACCTTAGAAGCCACTTAAGGTCAAGCCAACTAAGAGGATGCACCTCCAAGAGAGGTGCGGTGCACCAACCCAATGAAGGGTCCCCTTCAAGGGGGAGCGCAAGCATGTGAAACCCCTTTCAAGAGGGGGGCGAAAAACCCTAAGGGGGTGGCGCATAAAATCTTAAGCGGAAGCAAAGGGT
>JANTFE010022461.1:0-10534 GCA_027562315.1 Costus pulverulentus | reverse complement strand
TGTAACAACCTGAATAACAACCATTGTCTTTATAAACATAGAGTTTATACATGATACTGAAATAATCCCAAGGCTTCAAACATTAGCCTTAAGGGCATACCCCAACACGCTCACCTGACCATTGGTTATGGTTCATGGCCATATCTTCCAGAAGAGCAGTTGCTTCTTCCACGTTCTTGCACATAATTGTTCCTCCTACTGCAGCGTCCACCATCATCTTGGTGTTATAATCCAAACCGTTATAAAAGATTTGGACTAAAACCCAGTTTTGAAGTCCATGGTGTGGGCACATGCACTGGAGCTCCTTGAAGCGTTCCCAAGCCTCATAAAGCGATTCTCCCTCTTGCTGTGTAAAGCATGTGATTTTGTTGCGCAGCTGAATGGTTTTGCTCGGTGGGAAATATTTGTTCATGAATGCTCTGGATAGCTGTTCCCAAGTGGTGAATGATCCTACCGGCATCGAGTACAACCAAGCTCTGGCACGGTCCCTTAGAGAAAACAGATATAGTCTTAGTCTTATGGCATCAGATGAAACTCCGTTAATTTTGACTATATCGCAGTATTCAAGAAAAACAGCTAAATGAAGATTCAGATCCTGATTTGGGGAACCCCCAAATTGGTTTTGCTAGACCATCGTCATTAGTGCTGGCTTTAACTCAAAATTATTCGCCTCTACGTTGGGTCGAACGATGCTTGAACTGAACTCTTGCATGTTTGGTGCTCCGAAGTCACTTAGAGGTTGATTGTGGTTGTTTTCCGCCATCTCTGCTTTTTCAGAATTCTTTCTAATCTCGAATTGTAATATCCTTCGAAGGCAGAATGTACGTTCAATTTCTGAGTCTTCTGGAAACAAAGCACCTGCACGAGAATTTCTGGGCATACACGTGTAAGTCTTCAACAAAAAAAAGAAAATAGCAAAAACTAATGTAAAACAAAGAAAAATAAAAATGTCTAATCTCCGAACTTATCAAATAGTCAATATTAACTATCCGTAGTCCCCGGCAACGGCGCCAAAAACTTGATAGCCTCTGCAAGTGCACGGATTTTATCGAAGTAATAAAAGTTATCGATCCCACGAGGACTACGTAGCTAAGTACTAACTTCTTGATTTGTTTGAATCTAGGCAGACTAATTCAGTAGATTATTTTAAACTTCTACGGACTAACAAACTCAGAGGTAGTTTTAAAGAGGTCTTGATTTCTAAAGAATTAGGATTTCATGGGTTTGCCACAAAGACAGTTATGAGTAGTTAAAAAGAATAACTATTTCACAGGAATCATCTATCATGCAAGGAACTCTTCCTATGGTGCATACTACCTCCTCCCGGAGCATAGTACGGTATTTAACTAAATTAACTCCCTAATCTCATGATAGTTTATCTAATTAAACCCCTTAAGCTCTGTGAAGAGTCGGTTAAACCCTTCAGACGAATTCAAACTATTCCCGTGATTGAATTCGTAGGTCTAATTGAAATAGATTGGGCGTTGCGATTCACCTCCCGGTCCTTCTCCCAACGCCTAAAACGTAAACTTATTTGGCCAGGATAAATTACGAATTAAGTACAATTTCAACTAAATCATGAAGATAGATCTATGAAAATAGTAAAAATATGGATTAACTCATAAAAGTCAATGGGCTACGCCCAATCATCGCGACAAAAGTATCTACTCACTCATGATGATAAAGAAATACATGATGTTTGTGATGAACGAGTAAGAATTCATGTAAAAACGTAAGAAATCACTAAAGAAACTATAGAATTGCCTTCTCCTTGATCCGTAGATGAGGATTGGTCGCTCAATCGTCGCTTTTGGTGAAAATCTCACCGGAAATCTTGTTGGAAATCAAGTTGTCGCCCCTGTCACCGCCGCCGCTTGTCTTCATCCGAAAAGTCCCCCAAACCTGATCAAAATTTGATCTTTTATAGTTGGACCGGTTAAAACTCATCAAGGAATGGTTCTGCAAAGTTTGGCTCAAATCCAATTTGAATCGAGTGAGAAACGAGCGAAAGACTCGCTGGGCGGAAGTTTTTACGGCCCGTGATGCATTTACGGCTGAGGCCGTGAATGTTTCTGTGTTCAATGCCCTTCGGTCACAGAGAGTTTCACGGTCCGTGGTGGAATTACGGCTTCACCCATGAAAGTCTCTGATCACTCCGACACTTAACCATTTTTTTTCTTCTCCGCTCGTTGTCGCGTTCACGGCTGAATCTGCAGTTACGGCCAAGGCCGTGAATGCTTCAACTTTCACCGTTTTCACTCCAAATTTGACTTGTAAGCTCGTGATTTCCTCGGGAATTGTGTTATGGCTTTAAAACTCGCAAAATCTACCATTTTTGTGCCTTTTTACCTACATTTTCAATAAAACCAAGAAAAGTGAAGATTTTGTGCAAAGTAAAGTAAAAACATCAAAAATAGCACAAAATCATGCAAATAAGCCCAAAATATGATCTAAAACATAGGCAAAAACAATATATAAATGAAATGCATCAAGCTTCATCAGCGCCACTTTCATGTTTATCGCTCAGCAAATAGATGTCCAGAGTCTCTTCAGCAGTCGGTGAGGGTTGTTCAATGTTATCCTCCATTGTTTCCATGCTACAACAGGATCCTGCAAAAGATGGTTTTTCAAAGTAGAAGACAAATCAAATTCTAACTTTTCCTCCCCAACATTCAGTGCCAATTTCCCATTTTTCGCATCAATAATGGCGCCGGCAGTTGCGAGAAAGGGGCGTCCCAGGATGATAGGTAGTCGTGTATCCTCTTCCATTTCTAGAACCGCGAAGTCTGCAGGGATAAAAAATTCTTTGACCTTTATGGGTACATCTTCAATGATTCCAACTGTTATGCAGACTGATCGATTTGCTAACTGAAGAGTTGTGCAAGTAGGTTTTATCTCGCCCAGTGCTAAATTCCTGCAAATAGTAATGGAATTAAGCTAACACTAGCTCCTAAATCATAGAGTGCTTTATCGAAAGGCATATTTCTAATTTGACACGGAATGGAAAAACTCCCTGGATCCTTGAGTTTGGTTAGGAGCCTATTCTGGAGGACGACACTGCATTCTTCGGTTAGAGCTACTATTCCTTGTTCCTCAATCTTTCGCTTATTGGATAGGATTTCCTTTAGAAACTTGGCATACACTGGCATTTGCTAAAAAGCGTCAGTAAAAGGAATATTGATATAAAGTTTTTTCAATACCTTCAAAAATTTTTTAAACTGCCGATCTAATTTGGCCTTAGCTAATCACTGAGGAAAAGGTACGGGCGGTTTGTATGGTGGAGGTGGAATGTAAACGGGTTCCTTTGACGCATTTGATTGTTGCTCTGGCTCTAGATTAACTGCGGGGTCGTCTTCAGGTGGAAGTTCCTCAGGTGAAACTTATCTTGTCCGTTCTCTAGGTTCAGGCATCTTGGGATCTTCTAGTTGGATTCCACTTCTCGTTGTGATCGCATTACAGTGCTCACTGAGGTCGATTCTCTCCTGGAGCGAACTGGTTCTTTGATCCAATTGCATGATCTGGTTTTCCATCATTTTTGAGTGGGTTGAGACAGAATCTACTTTCATGTTCAACTAGCGAATTTGCTCACTTCTAGAAACATTGTGCTTCAATTGATTTGCCATGAAATTTTCCAACATTGACTCTAACCTAGATTTCTGTGGAGCTTGTTGTCTTTGATTGGCAGATGGATGTTGTATTCCAGGAGGGGGCCTGAAATTAGAAGAGAAATTCTAATTATAAAAATTTGTAGGAGGAACTTGCCCTTGATTTAACCTGTAGGAGAAATTGGGATGATTTCTCCATCCTGGATTGTATGTGTTCGAGTAAGGGTCGTTCTGGTTCCTGAAATTCCCAATAGCGTTGACTTGTTCAGAGGGAGCGCTCAAGATATGGCAATCATCAGGGGAGTGTCCTGTCGCTCCGTAAACATCACAAGTCACAGAGTTAGAAGTAGAAACATTTATAGAATCAAGTTTAGAAGAAAGTGAATCTACTTTTGCTACTAGGGAATTAATCATATTCATGTTAAACTTCCCCGAACTTCGAACTGGTTGACTCCTCTCTCCTGACCACTGATAATGGTTGAGGGCCATGTCCTCTATCAACTCCATCGCTTCATCATAATTCTTGTTCATTAGTGCCCCACCAACAGCAGCATCTACAGAAAGCCTAGTTTGATATAGCAATCCACTGTAGAAGGTGTGAATGATCACCCATTTTTGTAGACCATGGTGCGGACACATCCTCAGTAATTCCTTGAACCGGTCCCATGCCTCATACAGGGACTCTCCTTCTCTTTGGGCAAAGTTGGTGATTTGATTTCTGAGCTGGGCTATTTTGCTTGGTGGGAAGTATTTTGACAGAAAAGCTTGAGACAATTGCTCCCACGTTGTAATAGAGGCTTGCGGTAAAGATTGCAGCCATGCCCTTGCTCGATCCCTGAGAGAGAAAGGGAAGAGTCTTAATTTGATAACATCACAATAAGCACCATTAATCTTTAAAGTGTCACAATATTCTAAAAAAAATAGATAAATGAAGGTTAGGATCGTCAGTGGCTGCTCCACTGAATTGGTTCTGTTGCACCATTTGTACAAGTGACGCCTTTATCTCAAAGTTGTTAGCTTCGATAACCGGTCGTGATATGCTCGAGTGCACACCATTTGTACCAGTGACGGCTTTATCTCGAAATCAACAGTCCAGTCTAAGGGATTCCGATGACTGTGGTTCACCTCTCAGTCCTTCCCACAACATCTAAAGTATGAACATGCATGGCCAGTACATAATCATGAAATAAAACATTCTAGACATGAATAAGAACAAAGATAAATAAGAGAAATATATATATCAAGTCATAATATTCAACATCTTACAGTGGGCTACGCCCAAAACCCCGAAAATAGAGTTAAGCTATCGTATACATTGTGAAATACAAGAACTATGTCATACAAATCAATTCAAACCAGAGGGAGAGGTAGATCCTTAATGGAAGAAGGTCCAGCATGATAATCCTTGTCGGAACGGCGGAGAAATCGAGCCGGAACAGTGTTGTCGCCCAGAAAATCACCCCAAACCCTAGGTTGTCACCCCCTTCGCTCGTTTTCCTCAACCACTTGATCAAATCCACTGATTTTAATCCCAAATCATGCATATTCAAGTTAAGAAGGTCTCCACAAATTTTCCCCAAATTCCGCTTCTAAAATAGGAAGAATCGGGTGAAAAACTGATCGCCTGTCGGGACAATACACGGCTGTGTATCGGCGCACGGGCATGCCCATGCACTGCTCGGCGAGAAGTTATTTCTGGAAAACTTAATCTTAAAGCCATGCATGGATGCATGGCCATGCTCGTGAACATCTCGTCAAAGCTTGGGGTAGTCAGCTCACGCACAGCCATGCATGGATACACACCCATGGCCGTGTATTATGTAGAGGGCTCCGTTTGATCTGAAATTTTGAATGTAGCTTTGTCTCATCACGAGGAGTCATCCCACTTCTTCAAATCTTCAAAATTCCACCATTTTTGAGGCCAAATACCTACATTTCAATAAAATAAAGGAAAAGTGAACACTCTGAAGAATATGAAGCATTTAAGTAAATAATTGAGATGAAACATGCAATTTACTCCAAGATAATAATAAAATTAAGCCACTATATATCATATATTTGCATGTCATCAGTGACCCGACTCTTCACCACTCGTGTAGCACTCGGCCTCGACGTCGTGCTCAGTGTGTGATGCGTTGCATTTACACCATGTTTTTGCCTATGTTTTAGATCATATTTTGGGATTTATTGTATGATTTGGTGCTATTTTTAGTGTTTTTACTCTACTTTGCACAGAATCTTCACTTTTCTTGGTTTTTATGAAAATGTAGGTAAAATGGCATAAAAATGAAGGATTTCGAGAGTTTTGAAGCAAAGCATAATTCCCGAGGAGATCACGAGCATACACGTCAAATTTGGGATGAAAACGGTGAAGAACGAGACAATTACAGCCTTGGCTGTAATTACGGATTCAACCGTAAAAGCGACGACGAACGGAAGGCGAAAATTGGCTAAGTGTCGGAATGAACAGAAACTTTCACGGGTGAGGCCATGAACCCATCACGGTCCATGAAACTTTCTGTGACCGAAGGCATGTACACACAGAAACATTTACAGGCTCAGCCGTAAACGCATCACCGGCCGTAAAAACTTCTGCCCAACGAGTTTTTCACTCGTTTCTCTACCGATTCGAATCGGATTTGAACTAAACTCCATAGAACCATTCCTAGATGAATCCTAAACTGGTGTAGCTATAAAAGACATGATTTTTCAGGGGTAAAGGAGGCTTTTTTTCAGACAAACATAGAGGGCGGCGGCGACAAGGGCGAAAACACGATTCCAGGGCATATTCCGGCGAGATTCCATGCGAAAGTGATGATTGATCGACTCTTCTTCATCTCCAGATTGAGGAGAAGGTGGTTTCATTATTCTTTTTGTGATTTCTCGATGATTTTTATGAGTTTTCACTTGTTCATCATAAACATCATGTATTTCCTTAACGATATGAGCGAGTAGATACTTATTCGGAATTATTAGGCGTAGCCCACTACTTTCATGAATCAATCTATGTTTACACTCTTTTCTATGAATTTATTATCATGATTTGGTTGAAATTGCATGTGTCTCATAATTTACCTTGGCCAAGTAATTTTACGTCTTAGGCGTTGAGAGAATGACCGAGAGGTGAATCCCAACGTCCGATCTATTTCAACTGAACCTTCAATATCCAATCATGAGAGTAGTTTGGATTCGTCTGAAGGTTTTAACCAACTTTTCACACCACTTAATGGGTTTAGTTAGGTTAACTATCACGAAAGTAGAGAGTTAATCTAACTAAATACCGTGTTATGCTCCGAGAAGAGGTAATATGTACCATAGGAAAAGTTCCTTTCATGATAGACAAATTCTGTGGAATTAGTTATTTTTCACATGATTCATGATTGTTAGTGTGGTGAACCCATGAATTCTCGATCCTTTAGAATTTGAACCTCTTAACGCTGCTTTCAAGTTTGTTCGTGCTTAGAAGTTTAGAACAACCACTGGTTTAGTTTGCCTAGATTCAAACAAGTCAAGAAGTCAGTACTTAACTACGTAGTCCTCGTTGGGAACAGTAATCTTTTTATTACTTCGATAAATCCGTGCACTTGCGTAGCATATCAAGTTTTTAGCGCCGTTGCCGGGGACTACGACTAGTTAATACTGACTAATAGATAAGTTTGGAGATTAGGCATTTTCTTTTCTTTTGCTTTACTACTAGTTTTACTGTTCCTTTTCTTTCATACTTAACTTACACGTTGTATGCCCAGAACTTCTCGTGCAGGTGCTTTGTTCCCAGATGACCTAGAAATTGAGCGTATGTTTCGCCTTCGAAGGAAATTGAAGTTTGAGAACAAGAGGACCTTTGAGGAAGGAGTGATGGCGGCGAACAATCAATCTTTGAGGGACTTCGCAGCACCAAACATACAAGGGTTTAATTCATGCATTGTTCGACTTAATGTAGAGGTGAACAACTTCGAGTTAAAGCCAGTGCTAATGACGATGGTCCAGCAAAACCAATTTGGGGGATCCCCAAATCAGGACCCTAATCTTCATTTAGCTGTTTTTCTTGAATATTGCGATACTGTCAAAGTTAATGGAGTTTCATCTGACGCGATAAGACTAAGATTATTTTCATTTTCTCTGAGGGACCGCGCTAGAGCTTGGTTATATTTGATGCCGACGAGATCTATCACCACTTGGGAAGAGCTATCAAAAGCATTTCTGAATAAATATTTCCCACCAAGCAAGACTATTTAACTGCGTAACAGGATTACATCTTTTGCACAGCAAGAGGGAGAGTCACTCTATGACTCCTGGGAACGCTTCAAGGAGCTCCAACACATGTGCCCACACCATGGACTTTAGGAATGGGTTCTAATCCACATCTTTTACAATGGATTGGATTACAACACCCGATTGATGGTGGACGCTGCGGCTAGAGGAACAATCATGAGCAAGAGTGTGGAAGAAGCAACTGCTCTACTTGAGGATATGGCCATGAACCATAACCACTGGCCAAGTGAGCGGAACATTACTCCCACAGGGTTTGGTAAGTACCATAATGATTCCTCGACATCACTGGCGGCTAAGGTAGACTCTTTGGCTCAGAAGTTGGATTCTTTTTCTTTTCCCTTAGTTGCCGTTAATACAGTTTTTTGTGAGGTGTGCGGTGTAACAGGGCACAATTCATCTGAATGTCAAAACATAATTTCATCACAGGAAGAATCAAATCAGGAGTAAGCCAATGCTATGGGGAATTTCAATTAGAGACCCACGAATGACCCATACTCTGCAACTTACAATCCAGGATGGAGGAAACACCCCAACCTGTCCTACAAGAATAACCAAGGGCAAGTTCCTCCTCAATATTCTCAGCAGAATAACAGGCCACCACCTGGCTTCCAACCAAGGCAATATGGGCAGCCTCTGAAGTCAAACTTTGAGTCCATGCTAGAAGTTTTTATGAAACAACAGAAGAGTACCGAAGACCTTGTTGACCAAATTAAGCAGCTGACATCTCGAGTGGAAGCTCTGGCTACTCACAACAAGATGTTGAAAAATCAGATTGCACAGCAAGCCAGTACTGCTAGCAGGCCTACAGGGAGACTACCGGGACAACCTGAGATGAATCCCAGGGTGCACATCAACGCGGTTACTGTAATGACTGCCGAACACAATGAGACCCATGGAAAGCCTATCGAGGAATCTATTGATAAATCTGCAAGTATTGTTTTTGATTTTGAGGACTGTGAGGAGAAAGGGGAGAAAGAGAAATATGTAGGTCCACCTGCATATGTCTCTCTGATTCCTTTACCCTAGAGGTTACGTAGAACAGATCAGAGAAAACCTGATAGTGGTAAGTTTGAGGCAAAGAAAGATCAGGTAAGCAAGAACACTACAATAACAAAGGTAAGGGACCCCGGAGATATTTCAATTCCATGCTAAGTTGGTAAGTTTACTATTGAAAATGCTTTGTGCGACATAGGAGCTAGTATTAGCTTGATACTTGCATACTTGATTGAGGAGGTAGGTAGTGGAGAGCTTAAACCTACTGAGACTTATATTCAATTTGCTAATGGTTTTGATCAGCAACCAATTGGTGTATTAGAGAATGTAACAGTTAAAATTGATAAATTTTCTATCGTTATTGATTTTATGGTTGTTAACATGAAGGAAAATATTAAGTTCTCTGTCATTCTAGGAAGACCATTTTTAGCAAGCACGGGAGCTATAATTGACATGTTGCATGATAAGCTTACATTGAATTTGAATGATAGTAAGTTGATCTTTGATTTTTCATCAAAAGCTAAAGGTATTAATTTTGCTGGTTCCGATCAATTGCTCAGAGTGCAGGAGAACAAATTTGATGAAGAAAATATTTTTGAAGTGGATAGACGTCTCTCAGAAAATTGGGAAAAGCATAAAAGGGACGAGTTGAAAGAAGCCGAAACATGGGCATTACCTCGAGCTCTAAAGTTAAATCTGCATATTGATCTAGAAAGGCGTGAGGAACAACAATTGCCTATTATTCACTGTGCCTCGTATCCACCAGAAGAGTCATGAGCATTTCCTTGGTCGAGCTAAAGACCTTAAACAAGCGCTTCCTGGGAGGCAACCCAGAGGCTTTGAATTTTCATTAATTTTAGCATGTTTTCTTTCTTTCGAGTGTAGATTTCTTTTCGTCACAGTTCATAGGGTTTATCATTTAAATTTTTCTTTTTTTACTTCGTACTTATTTGGTGTTATCTGATGAACTTCTATATGAAAATTCTTCTAAAATCGATGTTTTATGTGCATGAATTTTTTCAAAAAATTTTGGGGATTTTTCTGACGAAAGGCCAAGTCAAAATGCGAACTTTACGGGTGAAGCCGTAATTATCGCGCAGCCATGATTGTGAATATGACTGAGTCTATGGGACTGTACAGTAAAGCAGATTTACGGCCGAAGCCGTGATGACATTACGGACCGTAAGTTCCTACGGTTTAAACTTAACCGGTGACTAGGGTTTTACGCCTACGCTCGTAATTCACCGATTTTCGACTATTTCTCTCACGAGCAATGACGAAAACCATCCACCACTATTCCTCTACCTCTGGAGAGTGTTTTTCGACGATCTTTCACCGGATTTCTGACACGATCCGCAAGTGCACGGTTATGTCGAAGTAATATAAAAGATG
Source organism: Costus pulverulentus (assembly GCA_027562315.1). NCBI lineage: Eukaryota > Viridiplantae > Streptophyta > Magnoliopsida > Zingiberales > Costaceae > Costus > Costus pulverulentus. Next base: position 272 of record JANTFE010022461.1, on the reverse strand, counting down.
TCGAATCCCACAAGGAACAAGGTTGAGTACCAGAAAATCTGAGTCCTAATAGCTAGGTGAATCGAAATTGGGTTTTGAAGGCAGAAATCGAAAACAAGTAATCAACGGCACGACGGTAGGAGGTAAATATGGGAGAGATATCGGGACTTTGGTTTTCACCACGATGACTGCTTTAATCGCACAAGGCAGATGTTAGTTATTTGGATTGTTGATTTTGCACAAGGGATCTAACCCCAAGGTTGAAAGTCCCCTAAATCTAAGGGGGGGGGGGG
>JANTFE010022448.1:22016-33531 GCA_027562315.1 Costus pulverulentus | reverse complement strand
CACATGAATTGTAAATGCTTATTACACTACTCCTACTATGATGCAACATTACCATGCACTAATCCTACCATGATGCAACATAATTTCCATAAAAAGAAAAATACAAAAACCTACCATATGTAGCTACATGATGCATGCAATGCAAGGGTGCCTTAGGGTACCCATAAACTAGGGTAGCCTTAAGCTCTACTTATATTTCCGTGGGTCATGGCCTCTACCCCCATCAGGAGGAGCCTAGGGTTTGCGAGCTATCTTCTAGGAAGTGATATGAGTTGGCCGAATCCTAGGAGGAGCCTAGGATTTGTGAGCTAACTCACGGAGAAGACTCGGGCTGGCCGAACCTAAAGGGGGTCTAGGGTTTTCTTGGATGATGCCTTTGGGGTTCGCGAGCTGACCCATGGAGCTGAAGACCTAGGTGGCGCACCTTGGGGCCTTGGAGCAGAGCCCTTAGGGCACTCAGGGATGAGTTAAGGACTTGTTGGCATGGGCTCATGGCTCATTGCCCTTGGTAGTGCTAGGTGGCTAGGACTAGGTTTAGGGGCTTGTTACCCATGCTTTGGGCTTTGATCACATCATATTTACTATTTCTGCTCTATCATGCCTTTACTGCTTTGTTTTATTCCACCATAGGATTGCATGCCTGTATTGATAGAATAAGATAAAAAGCCGTGGTGCCGAGACTACAAAAATCCTCGATAAATTATATCAAGTCTCGTTGCTTAGCCTTCTGACGCGTAACCCTCGTCAAACTATCGATCGATGGTTCTGTGCACTGTTTCCCACCCTCGTGGGACACACCCATCTATCTTTAGGAGGCGTGTGGTGACAATAATTTCTCCAGTCCGATTAAAACTCTGGACGCACCTATCGCAAGGAAATTGTTGGCCCTGGGTATAACGGTCAGGTCGGACTTGACTAGGATTTTTCATATGTGGTGGTTCACATGATGAAATTTCTAGAGGCAGCCTCAAGAGGTTAGGACTTTGTGCTGTATCCAGCCCTTGCTGGACACAAAACGCCTGAACAGTCTTGAGAAGGGGAATTGCCGAGTAGCAATTGGCCGGTGAGCCTACCTCAGGAAGCATGTGTCACCTTGTGTAGTACATCCCACCCTCGTGGGACGCAAGGCTGTGTACAAAATGAGGATCCCATCTCACTAAGGAAGTCGGGCAACTTCTCGATCGATTTTTGAGGATTATTGATCCGAATAAAATAGTGAGAAATAGTCATTTATAAAAGGCCAGAATAAATTATTGAAATGTGATACTGATTTGCTCTTGTTTGTATTGTAGATGGCTTCTACAAGCAATAACAACAGCGGACTATCATTCCGCTCCTTCCTTGAGAGGGAGAGGTTGACTAGAGTTAACTTCATGGACTGGTATCGGTACTTGAGGATAATCCTCAAGCTGGAGAAGAAGTTGTATGTCTTAGAGCAAGCGCTTCCTCCTCAACCGTCATCCACAGCCCGCACGGCTGAACAGTATGCTTTTCGTAAGCATCAGGATGACGCCCTGGATGTTGGCTGCCTTATGTTAGCCATGATGTCGTCCGATTTGCAGATGCAATATGAGGATCATAATGCATTTCAGATCATCACACATCTAAAGCAACTGTTCAACTCGCAGGCTAGAACAGAAAGGTTTGAGACATCCAAGGCTGCTTTTCAGTGCAAGATGCCTGAAGGTTCTCCAGTGGGACCATATGTACTCAAGTTGCATGGGTACTTGTCGCATCTCACAACGCTAGGACACCCGATGGATCAGGATGTGCCTACGGACCTTATCCTGCAATCGCTGCCTCCGAGTTATAGCTCTTTTATCATTAACTTCAATATGAACAAAATTGCTTGTACTCATGAAGTGCTGCTTAAACTGCTAGAATCGATCGAGAAGGAAATGGTCAGGTCCAAACCCAAGTCCGTTCTTATAGTCTCCAAAGACAGTAAGAAGCGAAAAAGGGGTAAGGGCAAGTCCATGGCCAAGGCACTGAAGAAAGGCAGGGTGAGGGAGAACAAGTGCTTCAACTATGGCCAGGAGGGCCATTGGCGCAAAGACTGCAAGCATCCTCATAAAGAGATGAAGAGAAGTAACCCTTTGTCTTCAGGCTCTGGTAATTTTATTAGCAAATCCTATATTGTCTATTTCTGTACATGGGTATTCTATACCGCATGGTGAGACTGATATTTGCAAAAATATGCAGGAGCTCCAGAGAAATAGGACATAAGTGACAGTAAGAAGATCTTGCTCGAGCATTGATGCTGCCGAGCGATTTTTTTATTTGTCACTGATAGGATTATTTTATTTTTGCAAACATGTAATTGACATTGTATCTATTCCTTAGGAATAGAGATATTTGGAATAAAGGAATTTATTACTCTTTTATTTGCAAATCTTTTGTCATTACATTGTGCAAAATTAATGAGGTAATAAAATAACTTGAATTTAATAAGTGGTTCAAATGAATGCCAATGTTCTGACCCAAACATTTTATCATAAACAAGTAATGCATCCACTGACTTCATGCACATGAATTCTTGGATTCGAACTCCTTCTAGGAGATTGACTATCTTAACATCTTTCGAGATGTTGTAGATGGGCAAAAGACTAGTTTGCTGATAAATGTTTTTCACCAAGTGAGGTGAAGTGGACTAAAACGTCAAAAGATAGGAATTCGTGATTACCACAATATTTATGGAACCAGCTTATCAAAATTCATAAGTGATCTTTAGTCCAGGCTAGATGAAGAGTACTTGAGCCACAAGTGACTATCATAGTGAGTATGAGATTTGCTTATAGCTCATAATTCTTGAAGAACACCTTGGCAGATGGTTCTAGTGGGAGGAATTGAAAGTCATCCACATCTCTACTGAGGTTATGCTGATAGTTTCTTCAACACTGAACTATTTCATCTTAAATGTATCTCCAAGTAAGAAGATGACATGACTAATTATCAGGATCTATAGATGTGAGACTATGGGGCTCGTACATCTGAATCTAGTGATATAGAATCAAGATTTGATTAGTGTAGGTGAAGTATCCTATATTGTCTTAGGGATACTAATTTCCATAGACCCACATGAGAACAAGCGATTGTTGCTCTTGATGCTAGTTTTCTTGGAAATGTATTTCCTTGAAAATGGCAAGTAGGAGGAAATTATGACTTGGATTCAGTCCAAGGTCAGCCACCTAGCACAGATGGTCAAAGATGGAATCTGAGTCTCGTATATAGGTTGTGGGGCAACCTAGGTTCGAAAAGTATGGGAAAAAGGCTGAATTGATTCATGTGTGCTAGTGTTATGGGTAACTCCTAACTTGGACAAAGAATCTTCATCTTATAGTACCTGAGTTCAGTGGGAGCTTGATGACATCTCTGGTCTTGTATGTTGGGGACATACAGATCATCAAAGACGATATTCTGATCCTTCACTTGGTGAATAGATGATTGGGAAATGTCTTGTGATGAATGACTTAGTGAACATCACCTATGGGGTAGGTGTGAGAGTTTTTTTGGATAAGTCCAAGAAACTCTAAGTGCTAAGTCAGATAACATACAACGATGATGATATGTTATAGACCAGATGTGGTTTTTGCCGAGAGCATAACCAATCGATACTAGGTCCAATCCAAGTACATGGCACTGGATAAGGAATGAAGAACACACTTTGGCTCTATGTAGAACTAAAAGGTGGTTCTTGGTCAGTAATGACAGGAAAAGCTTAGTGGATTCACTTGGTAGCTTGTTCCAGTCAGACCAATGAGAGTCTAGCTGTTCCTGTAGTGGTACTGGAAGCTTTGGGAGCTTCAGAGCAGGCTACTTGAAAGCAGAGTGTGCAAGTGCTTTTGGGAAGTAGTGGGAGTTCTTTGTTGAACCTCGCAGTCATACTCAGATGCTTATATCTTGTCTTGGGGACAGAGGTACTTGATATATAGCAAATATGAACACTGATACAATCGTGATAGGCCCATAGACCGATGCTCTGGCGCAGCAGGAGCATGGTAGGTTGTGCTTAGGACACGGTGTTGACGTTGCTCAATGCAAGGTCCTAGTGCAAGTGGGAGATTGTTAGTGTTTATGCCCTAGGACCTCAGGATGGTCCATTGGGATATGTGTATCACATCTAGTTGATAGATGAGTAATCCTGGCATTGTCATTGTCATGCAAGTATGTACATCTGCGCATATGTACATTTGCATATACAATGTTCCTAAGAGATAGATTTTATCTAGTCTCTATGTTTATCCCTGGTCGAGAATCATGGTGGATATGGGACAGCTATGATTCGCTTGAGACTAGTATATGCGCTGGTTGAGCCCGGGTTGCTAACGCAGGCATATGGGTATATCAAGGGAGATATACTAGATCGACCCGCCATGACGATTCATGTTAGTGTCACGAGATGAATATCACAATGACAGAGTTGCGCTTGTCCTATACTTGAGGGAATTGGTATCTCTATATAGTGATTAATGTACTGTGATGCAACCTAACGCTTCGCCGTAAAAGGGAAGTCATAACGGTTGTCATTGGGTATGTCATAACCTACATGATGGATTCAATGTGCCAATAGAGGATTTGCCCCTTCCTTACGGGGAACTTTGATTGTCCATGGCACTCTATATGGATGACTGAAAGTGTATGGTCATACCCAGGTGAGAACCTGATTTAGTCATGCCATATTATTGGGATTAACAAGTGTGACACACTTGCCCAATCTGGACTTCAGTTGGCAAAAGGACAAGGCTGCACTTGTACTTTGTAGCAGTTTTAGGTGATGTCGATGATGACACCATTCTGATGACTTGGGTAGCAATGATGTACTGCTAGGTGCCACTCATTCCTTGTGATGATTTAGTCATCACTGCCAACGTCTGAAGAACCTATAGGGTCGCACACCTAGACACTCGAGTTCTCATACTGATCGTTTAGCCTCTGATCGAATCATTGTGTGATTCAGATCTTTTTGGGGAACTGATGCATTGAGACTTTTATAAAGGAGATGATATTTTATTATTTGGCAGGGGAATTCTTCTCTTGCCTAATTAATAAGCTTGGGTGCAATTTATAATTAATTATGTTTGCGGGGATTCGAACTCATGACGCTTAATTGTGAGTAGGCGCCTATGCTTGGGCGCATTTACAATTAATTGTGTATGCGGGGATTCGAACCCATGACACGTAATTGTGAGTAGGCGCCTATGCTCTTTATCCCACATGGGAAGTATCTCCAGTGTGTGTCTGGCTCTGCTATTATAAGTAGAGAGGCTCACCTGGGAAATTCTTTTGTACCAGACTCTTCTCTTGTCTCTAGTTGTCACCTCCCCTCTGCTCCTTGGCGTGAGGCTCTAGGAGGTGACAACAATAAAAGTTTTTCTGCATCAAAGGTTGGGACAAGTGGTAGTGCTACCCACTCCTTGTCGCCACCATCCCTTCTTCTCCTTGGTAGTGGCACAAGTTGAGAAGGCTAGAGGCGTGGATCTCATCTTCCGGGGCTAGCACCCAGCACGGAGCTTGGAGAGGATTCGAGGAGTCCGTGTGTGCGCGATTGCAGAGGACGGGCCCTTGCGCATCTTCATCATCGGCCGCTTCTAAAGGTTGCTTGATAAGGTACTTCCCCTATCACATCCCTTGTATTCTTCGTAAGTTAGTCCTTGTTGAATTAGGAATCTCTTTTCGGGCTCGCTTCCGCTGTTTTCGTTTTCTTATAGCCCGGGGATTCCCTACAGAGGATGTGCATAGATTGTCGAGCCATCTATAAGTTCACTGTCAAATATATATTTCCCATACCTCGACTTGATGATCTTCTAGACATGATTGTGGGCTCAGTTTGGTTTTCTAAGATTGATTTATGAAGTGGCTACCACCAAGTTAGAATCCGGGAAGGGGACGAATGGAAAACAAGATTTGATGGAGGCAGCGACCACAAGCCACGAAGATACAAGTGGAGCCTACGACTACCCTAGTCACAGGCTCGAAAGCCCTCAAATAAGCTAGCCTGCTAAATCCTAAAGCTAGCTCAATAATGGAAAAGAACTACTTCAACCCCTTGAAGAATCTCAAAATGTTCAAGCTCTTTAAAGAAGAAGTTGTTGGATTCTACAAATTATGGTTTGCATACCAAGCAATCTAGCCACATCAAATTGCACCAGCTTGAAATCAACCAATTGAGGCCAAGTCAACACCAACGCTCGAAACCTCGCAACGCTACCTTGCAGCCAAGAAAGGAAATGCCAACGGCTCTTGCAGCCACCTTCGCTCAGCCTAGTCGCCCAAGTTCAACGCACAAGGAAAGCTACAACTTCTATGTGCTATCGATGAAGGAAAGAGCAACGTTCGGCTGCAACGTCTTCACCCTATATGTATCTATCGCATGAATCATTGTAACAGCAAGTTTTGAAATTGAATCGTATGATGTTGTTTTCTAGTAATCTTCCTCTTCTATCGGGTGCTCTTCTCCCTCATCTCCTTCTAGGGCCGAGCCCTCCTCTCTTCCTCTCATCTCTTCTGTATCCCTTCCACTCCTTCCTCTCGATAACCCAATTTGAAATTCATCAAACCCAGGATTACTCCGAGATTCGTGAGTTCGCCTACGACGATCCACTAGTCGGATCCTCACAAAACTTCAGTCATTGCTTAAACTCCAGAATTCGAAGTTCTAGCCACTGGCATCCACCCATCCACCTCTCCGATCGCCAGATCGAGAAGGCCGACCAGTTCCCCTATTTTCGCCCAACCTTCCGTCCAATTCCGCCTTTCGATGTCGTTCTCCTCCGACAGGCCACCGTTCGACCCAAAACTTCAGCCACATCTTCGCCTCCTTCATACGAGCCTCCAGTTGTAGCAGGTTTCTAGTTCGCGCACTACCGACTATCCAGCGATGAAACCTGCTCCCCACGCGCACTTCCCCTGTTCCGACAGAACAGTCGCCCCTATATCTCCGCCAGTGTTTCGCCCATCCACACCTCACTCCACCACCACTGGCCCGTGCTCTGATGTCGTCAATGCCACGTCGTCCTTCTTCCGTTCCCAATGCCTCTGCCGAGCAACCCATGTTCTGGCACCATTGATCGGCGCAAACCCATCTTCCAGATTTCCCCTGTTCCTTCGTTTCTTGTTTGCTCTTTCATATTAATCTGATTACTCTTATTTCCACAGGTACCTTAAGCAACCGGCACAATAGAAATCTTGAACTTTGGCACACGTACAAAGCATACATCTTGTTCTATCATTTGGACAAGTTGCGCTGAATCTAGACTCACAGGATCCACACAGAAGACCCAGCAACTTTTGAAGACTCATACATTTCTGTAATTGTTTTATCTACTAATCTGTTTAGTAGTATTCTGCAGGAATTTACCGTGCTTGGCTTCGATATAACCCCAGATCTTTGACACGACTTAGAAGAACATGTTTTATTCTATATCTCAGATCTGTTGGTTCCACTGAAGTGTCAACAGAACATTCTATAAGACATCTCAACTTTTGAAGAATAATACATCTCTGCACGCCTTTACTGTCTGATATGATTAACCGTTTTATTGCAGATGTTCCAATTGCCTGACAGTTCTTAACGCTCTAATTTTTATATCACTCAAAAGAACTATTTTCGTACTACATCTTGGTTTTGTCGGCATGAATTTTTTATTTATGGATTTTCCTGCAACATATAGCTACTATTTGTAAATGATTAAGAGTTACCTTGGAATCCTTATAGCTATTTTCTGGATGCTTTCATCAATATGATGTTTTTTTCTGAAAAAACAAAAAATAAATAATTAAATTTTAAATCAGTATTTCATCACGTGCTTCCGTCCTATATCAACCTTTAAAACTCAAGATTGGTTGTTTGAATGGATAGTTATGCCTTTTGGGCTAACCAATGCCCCTTCCACCTTTATGAGGCTAATGCATCAAGTTTTGAAACCTTACATTGGTAAATTTTTTGGTGGTTTACTTTGATGATATTTTGATATTTAGTAAGACAAGTGAGGAACATCTTGAACATGTTAAGGCCACCCTTGATCTTTTAAAGCAGGGACAACTAATGTTGAATATTATGAAGTGTGTTTTCTTGACACAAGAGGTCGAGTTCCTAGGATTTATCATCAATGCTCAAGGGTTGAAGGCTGACCCTTCTAAAATTGCTGCTATCTTGGATTGGCCACCTCCTACCACACTAACCGAGGCTAGAAGCTTCCATGGTTTGGCCACTTTCTATAGGCGCTTCATTCATAATTTTAGTACACTTGTGGCTCCCGTTACAAATTGTTTGCGCCAAGGGAAGTTTGAGTGGACATCTGCAGCCGAGAAGGCCTTCCAAGAATTGAAAAGGAGAATTACTACTACCCCCATATTGAGGCTACCCGATTTTGGTAAGCTTTTTGTTGTTGATTGTGATGCTTTTGGGGTAGGGATAGGTGGAACCCTTAGTCAAGATGGACATCCTATTGCTTTTTTTAGTGAGAAATTGAGTGACACTAGGGAAAAGTATTCTACCTATGATAAAGAGTTCTATGTATCCAAGATTGTGAGTCATTGTCAAGTTTGCCAAATTGCTAAGACCCACAAGCACAATACCGGACCTTACATGCCCCTACCTATACCTGAATGCCCTTGGCAAGACTTAATCATGGATTTTGTGCTTGGTTTACCCAAAACTAGTGCTCATCATGATTCCATTTTTGTGATGGTGGACCGGTTCTCAAAAATAGCACATTTCATACCTTATAGTAAGACCACAGACGCCTCCCATGTTGCTAGACTATTTTTTAGAGAGGTGGTCTATTTGGTTTAGCACACACTATTGTTTTAGACCGTGACACTAAGTTTGTGGGATACTTTTGGGTGACTTTATGGATGCTCTTAGGAACAAAGTTGAACTTTTCCACTACGCATCATCCACACTTTTGGGTGACTTTATGGGCAAACTAAAGTGATAAATAGGTCCTTGGGAAACATTCTTCGTTGTCTTCTTGGGGAACATCCGAGTACCTGGGATAAGTTGCTACCCACAGCTGAATTTGCATTCAATAGTGTTGTTAATAGAACTACAGGTGCAGCCCATTCCAAATCAATCAAGGATATCAACCCCGTAAGCCTATAGATCTTGCACCTTTGCCATCACCCTTTAAGACCAACTAATCTACCCTCTCCTTTGCGCAACATATAGTCAAGATTCACAACGAAGTCAAGGACAACATTGCAAAACACACTCTTAAATATCAAGCTACTGCTAATACTCATAAGCATTGTGTCTCTTTTAATGAAGGTGATTTGGTAATTTTTAGGAACAGGAAAAAAGGCAACAAGAAGCCAATCACAAGCTGCAACCAAGAGGGATGGGACCCTTCCGAGTCATAAAAAAGATCAATGATAATGCATACACGCTGAACCTTCCACCAGCCATTGGGATTCACCCCACGGTGAATGTGGAGGACCTCACATTGTACAAGGAACCGGTACCCATCATTGCACCACCTATATCGCCACAGCCATGCAAAATTCTGGAGGAACAGTAACGTCTCACTAACAGTGGAGTCCAGCATTATTACCTTATCAAATGGAATGATGACACCGAGCATTAGGTACCCGAAGGGGAGGCACATCAACTCTTACTGGAGGAGCTTGTAGACTTCAAGATTAATTTTCTGGAGGAGAATTTTGCAGCCCCCGGGAAAGTTGATGTAGGGGCATTGCCAAGGAGATCTAAAAGAATCAAGAAGCCCCTGGTCCGCTACGGGATGACCACTTGAAGACTTTACCTTGTGAACTTGTCATGATAGCGAATTTGTTACATTTCTGTTTTAACCTTATGTTATGGAACTTGTTAAACTTTGTTTATTTTGGCCCAAGCTAGTCTTGATGCTTATGAGAGTAGTTGGTGGACAACTTTTGTAACTTAAACATTTGATGCTTAAAAGTTGTAGTTACGATGTAGCCTATGATTTATTTTCAACTCTTGTTTTATTTTGTAGTGATTCAAGTAGGATGTTTAGCCTAGGACTTTATAACACCTGTAATAGCACTTACATGGCACCAAGCTCCCTAATGTTCAAGACCTTGTCACATTTCAGCTAAGGAGTCAACATCATCAAGCAAGGAGAAAACACAATTCAGCTAAGGAGTCCACATCATCAAGCAAGGAGACAACACATTTCAGCTAAGGAGTCAACATCACCAAGTAAAGCGTCAACACCAACAGCAGACTACGGCCAGCAACTATCAAGCCCAAATCAAGCTACATTTTCAAAGAAGCAACATTATGCCACGTCAAACCTGCCATTACAAGAAATCCAGCATGTGTATCTCCAGCATGTTCATGGCCACCAATCAAGCTTCAGGAGGAAATCTAAATTCTGAACCAAGTAGAATACCAAAGGTCATCTGAAATGTAAACATTGGGAGTTTTGGTTTAAAGCCATGTAATTTTACATTGCACGGATAGATGCCATTTTTTATGAGAAAATTTCCAAACTGAGTTAGTGGATGCTACTTGTTGAGGGAGAGCCTTTGGCCCCTTGTGTTCCTTGAGGGTGAGCCATTGGCCCCTCCATCCTGATCCCCTGAAGGTGAGCCAGAAGGCCCTTCATCCTCATCTTCCTACCGAATCCCCACTTGCCTAGCCTACTTGATTTCCTAGTGGAGCTGAAAGCTGCGGAAGTTTGTGATTGTGCATAACCGAAAGGAGCTGAAGTATCACCTCCAGGACCAATTGCGAGAGTTACAACCACTAATTGTTGAGCAGCCGAAGAGGGAACTTGGCCCCCTTCCCTAAAGGGGGCCTCAAGTGTCGTCATTCCATCTCCTCTCACATCTAGAATCGTATGAAAACTCCTACTCCCATTAATAACCTAGCTTGTAATTTAAAATCCATCATTAAGGAGCCACATACCTAAGGGATAATCTTGGGCTTAAATCTTTATCCTTCTTCAGACACTGGCACTTTGAGAGAGTAAGACCATGTCTTACTAGAAGGTATCGTTTCTTGGATTGCTCCATGTAGAACCTTTCCAGGACCTTATCAATGTAGGTACTGTGACTAAGGGCCAAAAGCATCTTAGATCTATTCCAGTAGATCTTTACGCCTAAGATATGTTGGGGTATGCCCTTAAAGGCTAAATGTTTGAGGCCTTGGGTTATTATCAGTATCATGTATAAACTAAGTATATGTTTATAAAGGCAATTGTTGTTATTCAGAATGTTGCATTATCTGCTGCTGTATGTATACCTCTGAGTAATGTCTCAATGATGTTCAGCTTTGCTGACATTCAGAGTTGTCCTTAGTCGAGATATCTTGGTGAACATGAGATAGTCTTGATATGAGTAAGACTAATATGTGTTCTAATCTTATAGGATGCTTCGAGCATGGAATAAGATTTAGACACATAGGTGCATTGGATGTACTGGGCTGACCCTATTTAGGATATTCAATTGTTTGTCACAATGTGAATAAATCCTTATAAGCAAACAAGTGGTATATTCCCTTTGACTTGAGATCACTTGTGTTTCTAAGTGA
>JANTFE010022448.1:5717-19824 GCA_027562315.1 Costus pulverulentus | reverse complement strand
TGCGCCTAGCCCTTCTTCCTTGGATGGAATACATGCCTCTAAGGCATGTCATGGGCTGACATGTTGTTTGGCGCGCAAGACAAGGGTTGAATGGGTTTAAGGAAATGTTTTGGAGACTTTCCTTGTTGAAAACCTTTTCATCCTAGCCATCCACTTGGCATCATCCTAGCCTTTGCCCTAGCCGCCTCTTGACCTATTTATAGGACTCCTTACCGGCCCTTCTAATGTTCGACTCCTTGAAGGTGTGAGGACACATAGAGAGGCATGAGCAAGGGCAAAAGGTGACAACAAAGGCTTGGCGCAACCTTCTTCCAAGTGGCCGAAAGATCTCCTCTTCTTCTTCTCCTCTTCTTGGCGCAAAGAGAAATTGGGCTTGGTGGCTTCTCCTTTTATTGCCGCAAGCTCTCTCCCTCTCATTGCCATTGGCGCATCTTGCTTGAAGGTGGCGCTTGCAAAGAAGTAGAAGGAAGTCATTGGCGGCATCTTCCCTATTCCCCTCCTGGCGCAAGTTCTTTTGAAGTTGGCGCAAGTAAGGTGAAGGCTTGATTCACTTCCCGAGGCTAGCACCGAGCATGGAAGGGAGCAACGATCAAGGAGTTGACGCGTGGATACTTGTAGAGGGCGAGCACTTGATCGCCTTCAACATGGCTTCAGCATCTAGACAAGCAAAAGAGGTACATCTCTAACACATCCTTATGTCTTCTCCCTCGCATGGATCCTTGGGACCGGAATGTGTTTCGGGTGTAATGCTTCTTCCGCTGCGTCCTGGGACTGCAATTTTTAAAATTACACACGGCATTCCCTAACATCATGAACACACCCTGGTCAAGCTAATAACCTTAAACAAGCGCTACCTGGGAGGCAACCTAGAGGCTCTAGATTATTCTTGATTTTAGTATGTTTTTCTATGCAAGCTTTAAATTTTTCCTTATAGTTCTTAGTGTTAACTTCTTAAATTTATTTTATTTTATTTCTTATTTCTTATTTTGTCGGTGATATTTGATGAACTTTCATATATGAAAATTCTTCTAAAAATTGATGTTTTACATGCAGGATTTTTTCTGAAAATTTTTGGGATTTTTCTGACGAAAAGCAAAGTCAGAACGCAAACTTTACGGGGTACCTTACCTTTGTTATTTCAATGTTGTTGCTTACCTAGTCTTTCTTTGCCTTAGACTTACCACTATCAGGTTTTCTCTGATCTATTCTACGTAACCTCTAGGGAAAAGGAATCGGAGGGACATATGCAGGCGGGCCTACATATTTCTCTTTCTCCTCACAGTCTTCAAAATCAAAAATAACACTCACAGATTTATCAGTAGATTCCTTGATAAGCTCTTCAGGTGTCTCATTGTGTTCGGCACTCATTACAGTAACCGCGTTGATGTGCTCCCTGGGATTCATCTCAGGCTATCCCAGTAGTCTCCCTATAGGCTGCTAGCAGTATTAGGTTGCTGTGCAATCTGATTTTCCAAGATCTTGTTGTGGGTAGCTAGAGCTTCCACTAGAGATGTAAGCTAATTGATTTGGTCAGCAAGGTCTTCGGTACTCTTCTGCTATTTCATAACAACTTCTAGCATAGACTCAAAGTTCAACTTCGGAGGCTGCCCATATTGCCTTGGTTGGAAGCCAGGTGGTGGCCTGTTATTCTGCTGAGAATATTGAGGAGGAACTTGCACTTGATTATTCTTGTAGGACAGGTTGCGGTAGTTCCTCCATCCTGGATTGTAAGTTGCAGAATATTGGTCATTCGTGGATCTCTAATTGAAATTCCCCACATCATTGGCTTGCTCCTGATTTGATTCTTCCTGTGATGAAGCTATGATTTGACATTCAGATGAATTGTGCCCTGTTACACCGCACACCTCACAAAAAATTGCATTAATGGCAACTAAGGGAAAAGAAAAAGAATCCAACTTCTGAGACAAAGAGTCTACCTTAGCCGCCTGTGAGGTCAAGGAATCATTATGGTACTTACCAAACCATGTGGGGGTAATGTTTCGCTCACTTGACCAGTTGTTATGGTTCATGGCCATATCCTCAAGTAGAGCAGTTGCGTCTTCCACACTCTTGCTAAAGATCGTTCCTCCAGCCGCATCATCCACCATCAATCTAGTATTGTAGTCCAATCCATTGTAAAAGATGTGGATTAAAACCCTTTCCTGAAGTCCATGGTCTGGGCACATGAGTTGGAGCTCCTTGAAGCGTTCCCAGGCGTCATAGAGTGACTCTCCCTCTTGCTGTGTAAAAGATGTAATCCTGTTGCGCAGTTGAATAGTCTTGCTGGGTGGAAAATATTTATTCAAAAATGCTTTTGATAGCTCTTCCCAAGTGGTGATAGATCCTACCGGCATCGAATATAACCAAGCTCTAGCGCGGTCCCTGAGAGAAAATGCAAATAATCTTACTCTTACCGCATCAGATGAAACTCCGTTAACTTTGACAATATCGCAGTATTCAAGAAAAACAGCTAAATGAAGATTAGGGTCCTGATTTGGGGATCCCCCAAATTGATTTTGCTGGACCATCGTCATCAGCGCTGGTTTGAGTTCGAAATTGTTTGACTCTACATTAGGTCGAACAATGCTTGAATTAAACCCTTGTATGTTTGGTACTGCGAAGTCCCTCAAAGATTGATTGTTCGCACCATCACTCCTTCTTCAAAGGTCCTCTTGTTCTCAAACTGCAATCTCCTCCAAAGGCGAATCATACGCTCAATTTCTGTGTCTTCTGGGAATAAAGCACCGGCACGAGAAATTCTGGGCATACAATGTGTAAGTTAACTATAAAAAAAAGGAACAGTATAGACTAGTAGTAAAGCAAAAGAAAAGAAAATGTCTAATCTCTAAACTTATCTATTAGTCAATATTAACTAGCCGTAATCCCCGGCAACGGCACCAAAAGCTTGATAGGTTTCGCAAGTGCATGGATTTATCTAAGTAATAAAAAGATTATCGTTCCCAACGAGGATTACGTAGTTAAGTACTAACTTCTTGACTTGTTTGAATTTAGGCAAATTAAACCAGTGGCTGTTCTAAACTTCTAAGTGCGACACAAACTTGAAAATAGCTTTTAAGAGGTTCAAATTCTAAAGGATTGGGAATTCATGGGTTCACCATACTGACAATCATGAATCGTGTGAAAAATAACTAATTCCACATAATTTATCTATCATGAAAAGAACTTATCCTATGGTACATATTACCTCCTCTCGGAGTGTAATATGGTATTTAGTTAGATTAACTCCCTACTCTCGTGACAGTTAACCTAACTAAACCCATTAAGTGCTGTGAAAAGTTGGTTAAGACCTTCAGATGAATCCAAACTACTCTCGTGATTGGATTCGAAGGTTCAGTTGAAATAGGTCGGACGTTGCAATTCACCTCTCGGTCCTTCTCGCAATGTCTAAGACGTAAAATTACTTGGCCAAATTAAATTACGAGATACATGCAATTTCAAACAAATCATGATAATAAATTCATAGAAAAGAGTGAAAACATAGATTGATTCATGAAAGTAGTGGGCTACACCCAATAATCCCAAATAAGTATCAACTCACTCATATTGTTAAGGAAATACATGATGTTTATGATGAACAAGGAAAACTCCTAAAAATCATTGAGAAATCATAAAAAGAACAACGAAACCGCCTTCTCCTTGATCTGGAGATGAAGAAGAGTTGATCGATCATCGCCTTCGTGAGGAATCTCGCCAGAATATGCCCCTGGAATCGTGTTTTCGCCCTTGTCGCCGCCGCTGTCTATGTTCATCCAAAAAAAAATCCCCTTTAACCTTTGAAAAATCTTGTCTTTTATAGCTAGACCAGTTTAGGACTCATCCAGGAATGGTTCTGCAGAGTTTGGATCAAATCCGATTCGAATCGGTGAAGAAACGAGTGAAAAATTTGTCGGGCAGCAATTTTTACGGCCCATGATGCGTTTACGGCTGAGGTCGTAAATGTTTCTTTGTGTACATGCTTTCGGTCAAAGAAAATTTCATGGACCGTGATGGATTCACGGCCTCACCCGTGAAAGTTTCTGTTCATTCTGACACTTAGCCGATTTTCACCTTCCGTTTGTCGTCGATTTTATGGTTGAATCCGTAATTATGGCCAAGGTCGTAATTATCTCGTTCTTCACTGTTTCACCCCAAATTTGATGTGTATGCTCGTGATCTCTTCGGGAATCATGCTTTAGCTTCAAAACTCTTGAAATCTTTAATTTTTACACCATTTTACCTACATTTTTATAAAAACTAAGAAAAGTGAAGATTCCGTGCAAAGTAGAGTAAAAGCACAAAAAATAGCACCAAGTCCTGCAATAAATCCCAAAATATGATCTAAAACATTCGCAAAAACATGGTGTAAATGCAACGCAACAAGTACCTAGAGCAAGAGGAGGCAGATGTCGAGGTAGGCGCCCAAGCGTTCACCCTCTACTATCTCACACACACGGATTCCTCGAGTCCTCTTCTTCCACGCCCAGTGCTAGCCTCGGGAAGAAGATCCAAGCCATAGGCCACCTTCTTCAAAGCTTGCACCACCTCCAGGGATGAAACACCAATGAAGAAAGAGAGAAGATGAAGAAGCTACCAAGGAGAATTCCTTCTTGCGCCAAGAGGAAGAAGGGAAGATCACTTGCGACCACTCGATGAAAGACTTGCGCCAATCTTTCCTTGCTCTCGCCCATTTGAAGATTTGCTCATGCCAACTTAATTGTCTAGCTCTCGCATATACACATGTATATATAAAGAGGCAAAAGGGGGCGGCAATACAAGATGTGGGCGCAACTTTCATGAAGAAATCGGTATGGAATAAGGGCTTTGGTGCAATTAGGATTAGGGCAAAGGAAATTCTCCAAGAGCTTTTCATAAAACCCTTCCCATCAGCTATATGCACCAAAGACCTTCAAAAGAAATTCCTCTAGACATATCAGCCCCAAGACTTGCCATAGAGGCAAGAATTCCATCCAAAGAACGAAGGGGGAGGCGCCAATTGCTTCCATAAGAAGCAAATTGTGCCAAGCTCACCCCATTATGCTCTTGGCACCAATGGGGTTGGCTTTTTACCCCATAATACCCTTTTGGGTTCTTATCCCTTCATAACAACTTGTTCTTGTGCCTCATTGGATAATGAGCAGGCCCAAACTTCATTGGATGGGTTGATTAAGCCATTGGATCCAATCCAATGCAACCCTAATCCAAATGTGACCAATCTTGGTCAATTTCGGGTCAACTTGCCAAAAATGAAGTTTGGCTCCAATAACTCTCTTCCATCTGATCAGGTCCATTGGCGCTGATGAAATCTCCCAAATAGATCCGAGCTATCTAATAACTCGATCATAAGGCTTCTCGATCAATACGAGAAGTCGAGTATCAAGGTACGCGACCATGTAGGTTCCTCTGACATTGGTAGTGTTGACCTGAGGTCGCCACTAATGACACTAAAATATGTAGTATATTTTGTATCATTTTAGATATCTTTTCATGCTAAATTGAAGATCTTTTGCTTGTTTTCATGCTAAATTCATCGAATATTGCAAAGTCTACTCCTATTTTGGTTTTTCATGACTTTCAGGCAAAAAGGCACTATTTTGGGCATTTTCAAGCAAAATCAAACACATGAAAGAATTACCATCATCAAGAGGAAGATACATAAGAAATTTCACGCAAATCGAGGCCAGGAACCAAAATACGGAAGTACCGTAAAGCATTTTATGGTACCGTATTTTCGCGCCTACTGTATTATCAAGAACACGGCCGTATTTTGGTGATTTTCTGAACAGAAGATTTTGTCGAAATTACGGCACCACCGTAAGGAATTACACTGCCGTATTTTCCAACGCTTCAGACCAGAGTGATCAACTGATTTTACGGCACTACCGTAAAGGAGTTAACAGTGCCGTATTTTGTGAAGACTGAAATTATGGCAGTGCCGTAAATCATTTTATGGTACCGTATTTCCCATCGTTTCCAGAATAGAATACTCAAGCTATTTTACGGCAGTACCGTGACATATTACACTACCGTAATTCCCAGTCAAAAACGTGATTTTTATAAGTCCGAATCTTGCGTGAGCTATAACTTTTGATCTAGAGGTCCAAAATGAAATCCGAAAGTTGCTACCACTTTGTCTTTAAGAGGAGAATACACACGCACTGAAAAGGGGAATTTTTATCTAGATTTGAGGGAGCAATCAACAGAGATAACTTTTATCCAGTATCGAGAGAGCAATCAACAGAGAGGCGGCTAGGGTTTGGCCTCGTGCCGAGAGGCGTAGAGGGCACCTCAGGCCATGGTTTTCACACAAAAGCTTCATCTAGAGTAGGAGAGCATGCCCCAGAAGTTTCAGAGCGTTTGGAGTCCGATTGAGGGAGAAATCATCAAAATAGTGGTGACAGCACTGTTCATACGCGAAATTACGGGTTGTATTTCAATTACAACCCTGCTTTGTAACTTTTCTTCCCCTTTTTTCACTTTCTAATACTCTAGAATTATGGTTTGTTGTAATCCCTTCTCCATGCAAGCTTAATCTTTATTTGGGACATGGGGTGTAATCCCTTTGATTCTTAATGATTAGATAACTCTTCTATTTTCGTCATGATAATTTTTGCTATGATAGTTTTACTATTGTGATGGATTGTGCTTAGACTCTCTATAAGTCCATGTTGCTAATTATGTTTTTAGAGTTTTCGCAATGAGACTAAAAGGTGATTTTCTTGAGAACTTGGACCCCTAGAATTGCATGTTAGGATCCCTTCCTTAGGTTAGATCCAATTTGATCTGTTCTAGTAGATTAATTGTCATGATAGTAATATGAATTTATGGATCGAGTCTATTATCAAACGTGGAGATCTTGCACAAAAGTGAGGATCGGAACGTTGGAGATCCATGAGTAAAACTAGTGTTGAGGCTCGGATGCACGAAAGTGATCCTTGAGCTTCCGCTAGAGATTATCCACCGAGAATTCGGATGCACGAAAGTGATCTTGAGTTCTTTGATTGATGATTTACATATCTACAACATTGAGAATGGATCTTAAACAAAAGTGAGGATTGGTTATCTTCATGATTGTCTGCACGAAAGTGAGACAATACCTTTATCAAGTAAATTATATCTTTGTCATGGTAGAATTAGACTGACGACCCTTTTATTTATGTCTAGTCATTAGAATCAAGGAGGATGAAACCCTAAGTCTCAATTTATCTCTCTGATTATCTGAGTTCGTGTGTTTTCCATTATTACTTTGCACTAGAATCGGTTCACTTAGCTAGTAAGAATACCACTATTTGGTACTTAACAATAAGGTCCCTGTGGATTCGATACTTTTCTTTATTACTTTGATAGTTTCGTGCACTTGCGGAAGCCTATCAAGTTTTTGGCGCCGTTGCTGGGGATTAGTCCAAGGTACACGCATGCCAGACTTGTAGTGTTCCCTTTTGGGCTATCAAGTTTTTGCCGCCGTTGCCGGGGATTAGTCCAAGGTACACGTGTGCCAGACTTGTAGTGTTCCCTTTCGGGCTATCAAGTTTTTGGAGCCGTTGCCAGGGATTAGTCCAAGGTACACGTGTGCCAGACTTGTAGTGTTCCCTTTCGGGCTATCCAAAAAGATCCATTGGCGCTGACGAAATCTCCCAAATAGATCCGAGCTATCCAATAACTCGATCATAAGGCTTCTCGATCAATACGAGAAGTCGAGTATCAAGGTGCGCGACCCTGTAGGTTCCTCTGACATTGGTAGTGTTGACCTAAGGTCGCCACTCACACAAGCAGTGAGTGGCACCTAGCAGTGCATTGCTGCTACCCAAGTCATCGGAATGGATATCGACATCGATATCCCTATCATCGCAACTAGGTACAGATTCAACATAGTCTCTTTACCTGGTTGATATCCAATTGGACAAGTGTGTCATCACTTGTTTTTACCCAATCTCATGGTCAAGAATAAATCAGGTTCTCACCTAGGTATGACCATACACTTTTAGTCATAGAACCATAGAGGAGCTCCATGGATATCATGCTTCCCTCAGGATGGGGCAAATCCTCTGTCTGTACATTAACCTTCTCATATGGGTCGTTGCGTGCTCAATGACAACCGTTATTACCTCCCAACTATGGTGATATATTAGGTTGTATCAAAACATGTCTCTAACCAGAAAGAATGGTCAATGACTTTAAGTCAAGGGATCAATGCATCTCCTGTCACTTGTGAGGATAACTCATGACACCAAGTCATTGCCTCACAGCGGGACGGTCCAATATATCCACCATTGATATACCCATTGTCCGTGTTAGCACCTCATGCCTAACCAGCCCATATACCAGTTTCTCACATACCATAGCTATCCCATATCCACTAAGGTACATTGACTAGGGACAACCATTTGAGCGCAGATCCAATCTGTCTCTGTGGACATTATCATGTAAGTACACAGTCGTAGATGTTGACAAACAAAGATAACGACAATGCCAGAATGATATAAATATCAGAATCAAGTAGTACAAAGATGGACCAAAACTAGGTCCTAGGGCTCAAACACCGACAATCTCCCACTTGCAGTAAGACCTAGAGGTGGAGGAATCTCAATCCCATATCCCTATTGTGACCATCATGCTTCTGCTGCGCCAAAGCCTTGGTCAGTGGGTCTGCTAGATTGTCCTCCATGTCAACTCTACTAATCTTGACGTCACCTCGATCACTGATCTCTCTGATCAGGTGAAATCTCCTGAGTATGTGTTTGGACCTTTGATGTGGCCGTGGTTCCTTGGCCTGTGCAATGGCTCTATTGTTGTCACAATAGAGCTCAATGGGATCCACTGCACTTGGAACCACCTGAAGTTCAGAAATGAACTTCCTTATCCAAACGGCTTCTTTGGCTACCTCAGAAACTGTGACATACTCAGCCTCGATTGTAGAATCAGCTATAGTGGATTGTTTGAAGCGTTTCCAGCAAACAACGCCACCATTTAACTTGAACACATAGTCGGCCTGCGAACTGAAGTCATCCAGGTCAGGCTGGAATAACGCATTAGTGTAGCCCTGAAGACTGAGCTCTTCTTATCCCCCATAGACCAAGAACAAATCCTTAGTTCTTTTCAGATACTTTAGAATGTTCTTTACAGCCACCCAGTGCTGTAGACCTAGATTAGTTTGGTATCTACTGGTTATGCTCACAGCATAAGCCACATCTGGTCTAGTACACAACATTGCATACATGATCGATCCTACTGCCAAAGCATAAGGAACTCGACTCATGCCATCCCTCTCAGCCTGTGTGGTGGGACACTGATGTAGGGGCATTGCCAAGGAGATCTAAAATAGTCAAGAAGCCCCCGGTCCGCTATGGGATGACCACTTGAAGACTTTACCTTGTGAACTTGTCATGATAGCAAACTTGTTACGTTTATGTTTTAACCTTAAGTTTTGGAACTTGTTAAACTTTGTCTATTTCGGTCCAAGCTAGTCCTAATGGTTATGAGACTAGTTGGTGGCCAACTTTTGTAACTTAAACATTTGATGCTTATATGTTGTAGTTATGATGTAGCCTACGATTTATTTTCAGCTCTTGTTTTATTTTGTAGTGATTGTAGTAGGATGTTTAGCCTAGGACTTTATAACACCTATAATAGCACTTACGTGGCACCAAGCTCCCTAATGTTCAAGACATTGTCACATTTCAGCTAAGGAATCAACATCATCAAGCAAGGAGACAACACATTTCAGCTAAGGAGTCCACATCACCAACCAAGGAGACAACACAGTTCAGCTAAGGAGTCAACATCACCAAGCAATCACCAAGAAAAGCGTCAACACCAACATCATACTATCGGCCAGCAACTCTCAAGCCTAAATCAATCTACATTTTCAAACCAACAACATTATGCCACATCAAACCTGCCATTACAAGAAATCCAGCATGTGCATCTCTAGCTCAGCCATTATCATCGTTCACAGCGACCATTCAAGCTTAAGGAGGAAATCCAAATTCTGAACCAAGTAGAATACGAAAGGTCATCTTAAATGTAAACGTTGGGAGTTTTGGTTCAAAGCCATGTAATTTTACACTGCACAGATAGATGCCATTTTTTCTAAGAAAATTTTCAAATTGAGTCAGCGGATGCTACTTGTTGAGGGAGCCTTTGGCCCCTTGTGTTCCTTGAGCGTGAGCTGTTGGCCCCTCCATCCTGATCCCTTGAAGGTGAGCCGGAAGGCCATTCATCCTCATCTTCCTACCGAATCCCCACTTGCCTAGCCTACTTGATTTCCTGGTGGAGCTGAATGCTGCAGAAGTTTGTGATTGCGCAGAACTGAAAGGAGCTGAAGTATCACCTCCAGGACCAATTGCGAGGGTCACAACCACTAATTGTTGAGCAGCCAAAGAGGAAACTTGGCCCCCTTCCTTAAAGGGCGCCTGAGGTGTCATCATTCCATTTCCCCTCACATCTAGAATCACATGAAAACTCCTACTCCCATTAAGAACCTAACTTGTAATTGAAAATCCATCATTAAGGAGCCACATACCTAAGGGATACTCTTGGGCTTAAATCTTTATCCTTCATCAGTGGTCTCAGAGGAAACCTTAGGTGCTCTAGTTTCAATTGCTATTAACTTTTGATTTATGCTGAAACAACTTCTACTAAAAAATGTAATACAACTTCTGCACTATCACTGTTCACTGATACTCCTCTGTTCTGATTTCTAGATTCAGCTGCCTTGTTTTGGTTTCTTTCTTGCTGCTATGTATGAGCTTGATGACTGCTGATATCTATTTCTGCATTCCAGAAATCGTGCATTAGTTTTACGACTGCGTTGGGAAGAGATCTACTTGCTAGTTTACTTCTGAAATTTGCATATGTACTGTAGTTTACCGTTGCTTTTTCTGATATTTGCTAAGCTAGTCTCGTATACTCACTGTGAACTAAAATTTTCTAAACCTTGCTACGCTAGCATCTGATAGTAGGTTAAATATATCATTCGTATTGCTAAGCCACCATCAAACAACAAGTGCTGATTGTTTCCTAACATAATCTAAAATCTGTATACTGTCGCATTAAATATTTGTTGTACATCATTCATACAACCGGGGGCCACTTACCACACCTTCCCCACAACCGTATGAGCCCTACTGAATATGCCGAGCTAAAGAGACAGGTAGATGAGTTGTTAGAGAAGGGACTAATACGAGAGAGCCTCAGCCCATGTGCAACTCCTGCACTTCTTACACCTAAGAAAGATGGGACTTGGAGGATGTTAGTGTTTATGCCCTAGGACCTCAGGATGTTCTATTGGGATATGTGTATCACATCTAGTTGATAGATGAGTTATCCTAGCATTGTCGTTGTCATGCAAGTTTGTACATCTGCGCATATGTACATTTGCATATACAATGTCCCTAAGAGATAGATTTTATCTAGTCTCTGTGTTTATCCCTGGTCTAGAATCATGGTGGATATGGGACAGCTATGATTCGCTTGAGACTAGTATATGCGCTGGTTGAGCACGGGTTGCTAACGCAGTCATATGGGTATATCAAGGGAGATATACTGGATCGACCCGCCATGAGGATTCATGTCGGTGTCACAAGATGAATATCACAGTGACAGAGTTGCGCTTGTCCTATACTTGAGGGCATTGGTATCACTATATAGTGATTGATGTACTTTGATGCAACCTAACGCTTCGCCGTAAAAGGGAAGTCATAACGGTTGTCATTGGTTATGTCATAACCTACCTGAGGGATTCAATGTGCCAATAGAGGATTTGCCCCTTCCTTACGGGGAAGTTTGATTGTCCATGGCGCCCTATATGGATGACTAAAAGTGTATGGCCATACCCAGGTGAGAACGTGATTTAGTTATGTCATATTATTGGGATTAACAAGTGTGACACACTTGCCCAATCTGGATATCAGTTGGCAAAAGGACAAGGCTGCACTTGTACTTTGTAGCAGTTTTAGGGGATGTTGATGATGACACCATTCTGATAACTTGGGTAGCAATGATATACTGCTAGGTGCCACTCATTGTTTGTGATGATTTAGTCATCACTGCCAACGTCTGAAGAACCTACAGGGTTGCACACCTAGACACTCGAGTTCTCATACTGATCGTTTAGCCTCTAATCGAATCATTGTGTGATTCAGATCTTTTTGGGGAACTGATGCATTGAGACTTTTATAGAGGAGATGATATTTTATTAGTTGGCAGGAGAATTCTTCTCTTGGCTAATTAATAAGCTTGGGCGCAATTTACAATTAATTATGTCTGTGGGGATTTGAACCCATGACGCTTAATTGTGAGTAGGCGCCTATGCTTGGGCGCATTTCAATTAATTGAGTATGCGGGGATTCGAACCCATGACACGTAATTGTGAGTAGGCGCCTATGCTCTTTATCCCACATGGGAAGTATCTCCAGTGTGCGTCTAGCTCTGCTATTATAAATAGAGAGGCCCACCTGGGAGATTCTTTTGTACCAAACTCTTCTCTTGTCTCTAGTTGTCTCCTCCCCTCTGCTCCCTGGCATGAGGGTCCAGGAGGTGACAACAATAAAAGTTTTTCGGCATCAAAGGTTGGGACAAGTGGTAGTGCTACCCACTCCTTGTCGCCACCATCCCTTCTTCTCCTTGGTAGTGGCGCAAGTTGAGAAGGCTAGAGGCATGGATCTCATCTTCCGGGGCTAGCACCCAGCGTGGAGATTGGAGAGGATACGAGGAGTCCGTGTGTGCGTGATTATAGAGGACGGGCCCTTGCGCGTCTTCATCATCGGCCGCTTCTTAAGGTTGCTTGATAAGGTACTGCCCCTATCACATCCCTTCTATTCTTCATAAGTTGGTCCTTGTTGAATTAGGAATCTCGTTTTGCGGTCGCTTTCACTATTTTCGTTTTCTTATAGCCCGGGGATTCCCAACAGTGGTATCAGAGCCAACTTACGAGATACATTAGTGTATGGGTATTTTTCTAGCATGCGCATGTCATAGAAAATTTTTTTTGAAAATCTTTATGTCATGTCTTATGTGTAGAAAAACAGTAGGTTTGTTATTTCTCACTCTTATGAAATTCATGATTTTCGGTTTCTACACATGGGGATAGACCCTATGTGTGAGAATTTATTTCTCCTCTTATTCTTGGGATAGGCCAACGATGTGAGACTTGTATCTAGATTTCGGGGCATGGACTGGGTGATTGCCCTAATCCGTACAAGTTAGGGATTGCAAGTGGCTTCGATAATCGGGGTATATATGGCCACTTGTAGACTACTGAGAGAAAACGAAAGATCTGAATTTTTGATAAGATCGCGGAGATTTAACGAACATGTTTTCTATTGAAAAACTAAAAACTGGTTATGTAGTTTTTCATTGCATATAGAAGAGCATGTCTTAAGTATTTTTCCTTATGCATTTGATATGATCAAAGACAAGCCCTATTGCCATACCTGTGATGTAAAAAATGTGAGGTCTGCGTGCCGACTTTCAATCTTCGGTTTTCAATTGTACATTGTACATCAAATAGAGAGCTTTGATGACATTCTATGGCATTTTCCTCTCTCTCTCCCTTGTGCATCTCTCAAGGTGGCGCAACTCTCAACTAGCCGAACCCTAGGGTGGCTTCTAGGGTTAAACCTAGGGGTGTTGGTGTATATGCCCTAGGACCTAGTTTTGTCCACTTATGTACTACTTGACATTGATATTTATATATCATTTCTGGCATTATCGTTATCATTGTTTGTCTACACCTGTGATTGTGTACTTACATGATAATGTCACTGGAGACAGATTGGATCTGTGCTCGAACTATAGTCCCCATTCGATGTACCTTAGTGGATATGGGACAGCTATGGTACTTGTGAGACTGGTATGTGGGATGGTTAGGCACGTGGTGCTAACGCAGACACATGGGTATATCATTGGAGGATATACTGGAAAGGCCCGCTATGAGGCTATGACTTAGTGTCATGAGTTATCCTCATATGTGACAGGAGATGCATTGATCCCTTGACTTTATGTCATTGATCATTCTGTATGGTTAGAGACTTGCTTTGATGCAACCTAACACCTCGCCGTAGTTGGGAGGTCATAACGATTGTCATTGAACATGTCATGACCCATATGA
>JANTFE010022444.1:0-20693 GCA_027562315.1 Costus pulverulentus | reverse complement strand
TCCGGCACAGGTAAATTTTGAATTTCTCATATGCACAAATTTTACTTGTAGATTTTTGGTTCATACAGATAATCATTGCAAATAACGAATTTTAATTGAATAATAATCAACAATTTAGCAGATTAGACTCCTTAGGATCGAATTACTCACCAGAAAAATCGTCCACAGAGAAAAACGCCAAAACAGAGGATCAAGGATCACCAGGAAATTCGTCCACCACCAGTCTGCCACCACCAGCGTCAGAAATTTCAGGAGGCGCCAAGCACAGTAAGGGGCGACAACCAAAGGCGGCTAGGGCAAGAAAATCAACAAAAGTCGTGAGGGAGAGGAGCCCTCACGCAATTCCTCTTTTTCTCCCACCCCAAACGGATCCAAGATCCAATAACCCAGTTAACTTAAAATCGGTTTTATGGGCTTACCTGGGCTTAACCACCCTGCGCCACTCCAATAACATAAGAAATATGCGCCACCGTGGTGGAAGAAATTCCAGGAGCAAAGAATCAAGGTTGAGGGTTCAAATCCCCAACCAAAATAATTATTTTTGCCCTGTAGGAAAAATTCCTACACTTAGGCAAAAATCCCAAAATTTTAACCGATAAAAATACAGAAACAGAATTTCTAACCTTAAATCATAATTCAGAAAAATCGAGGGCGTTACATACATCACCTCTTTCAGTTGCCCAGGAGTTGTAATTAAAAGACGTATTTTCAAATTTATCAAAAACAGAGAGATAATCCAACACCAATCAATAAGAATTGTTCTTTTGTTCAGAATATAGAAAAATTAAATAAAACACAAACAAATTTACAAATTTAAGAATTCACAGTTCTGTCACAACTGTGAAATCCAAAACCTACAAAAACAAAATTTAAAGTTAGATCTAAAATAAATAAAATTTAGTCTAGCAATACTAACAACTATTTTGATATTAACAAAACTAAGGTCCCCAGCAACGGCGCCAAAAACTTGTTGTGTCCACAAGTGCACGGATACCTCGAAGTAATAAAAATATCGAACCGCAGAGACCTTATTGTTAAGTACCAAATAGTTGTATTCTTACTAGCTAAGCAAACCGAATATGATGAAAAGCAATGATGGAGAACACACGAAAAAGATAATCAGAGTGAAATTGGGACTCGATCCTCACTCTCGTGCAAGATCAAATCAAGTCTAACACAATAACTCAGTCCAAAGTATCAGAAACTCAACATGGCAATAAAATCACTAAAGATCAGAATTCGAAAAACTACCTAATCTCTCACGATAGTTCCAAACTCAACGATTCCTAGGGTTCCGAATTTCAAACGATCAACCTCTCGGTCTATTTCGCAAAACTCTAAAACATGCTGATATTTATAAAACTAAAGAGAATTAAAGAACAATCAATCACAAAAGTAAAATTATCATATTAAAATTAAACTTGATAAAAATCAATGTTTTCTAGACAAAAATCAATGTTTTCTAGTCATTAACAAACTAAGGGGATTACACCCCATGTCCCAAAAGAAGATCTAAGCTTTCATGGTGAAAGAATTACAACAAACCATAATTTCAGAGGATTAGAAAGCGAAAAAGGGGAAGAAAAGTTACAAAACAGGGTTGTAATTGAAATACAACCCGTAATTTCGCTTGTGAATAGTGCTGTCACCACTATTTTGATGATTTCTCCCTCGATCGGACTCCAAACGCTCTGAATCTTCTGGGGCGTGCTCTCCTACTCCAGATGAAGCTCCGGTGTAAAAATCATGGTCTGAGATGTCATCTACAACTGTCGGTGTGAGGACAAACCCTAACCGCTTCTCTGATGATTGCTCTATCAATTGGTGATACAAATTGGGAATTTCTATTCATACATCTTCTCCTCTTAAAGACGAGTCTGTAGCATCTTTCGGATCTCAATTTGGAGCTCTGGATCAAGAGTTATTGTCCGCGCAAGATTCGGACCTAAAAAACTTGCGAAAAACGACCCACAATACGGTACCGTGAAAGTTTTACTGTAAAACGGCAGTGCCGTATTTTTACCCAGAATTCTGAAATTTTCTGTATAAAATCCTCCAAAAATACAGTACCGTGAGATATTATCCCACAAATACGGTAGTGCCGTATTTTGCCCAAAATCTCTTATTTGAGTCATCCAAAAATACGGTACCGGGGTAGTTTGTCCAGAAAATACGGTAGTGCCGTATTTTTGCAATTTGGCTCCAAATTTCATGAAATTGATGGGTAGCTTTGTTTCGACGTCTGGAATCCATTGGTGTTCTCAAATCTTCCAAAATCCATCAAAATATAGCACTTTTAACCTGAAAATGATAAAAAATAAGAAATAGTGTAGATTCTGCAATATTTGATAAATAAGGCTTAAAAACAAGCAAAAGAGCATAAATATGGTACAAAAAGACAAATGAAATGACACAAAATATACTATGAATTTTGTTGTCATCAGGTCGCCCGTGGAACATTCTGTAAAGTCGGAGTCTGAGCAGTAAAGCTGGGTTTGCTGTGTTGCTCCTACATCAGCTTCCGCTGCAAGCTCTGAGGAATTCTCCTCTGGAGAATTAAATTGCCGTGCGGTAACTTGGGGACTCAAAGTTGCCTCACATTTTGGTGGCCTAACATGCGCAATGACCTCCATTGTACACCTACAGTTGCTCAAATAGATCCGATGCAAAAAGTCGACATGCACATCAACACAAGGGAAAACAACTGTAAAAGACTGACTTATAAGGTGTGGGGGACAAGATGAGGGTGGATGCAAACCAACAAAGAGTTTATCACGCTCGGGCAGGGGTCGACCAAAGTAACCATCTTTGAGGACGACATCGTAGTCGTTGGGGACATGTAGGGTATGCGGCGAGACGAAACAAAGGAGAATGCACAGGAACTTGCTGTGAATGAGAAGTGGACTCCCAACCAAAGATTCGAACAACCCAACAAAGTTGTCCTCATGCCGTTAGAGCAAACATGATGGGACAACGAATTCAATAGAAGGGGTGAAGGACCGAACCGTATAGGTGGATTCATGGGGAGGGTTCATGGTGACCTCTAGGTGTGTGTCCTTAGCCTCCACAACTGAAGAGTCCACTGGGAACACATCTTCCTCAACCGTGGGATCAACAAGGGACACATCGGACATAGGTGGGGACTCAACCAAGGAGGGGACTACCGGTTCCTCCTTAACTTCCAACTCGGGAGGAAGAAGACCATGGGCTCAGTAACGAGCCTGGAGGTGCCGTAATTTTGCCTCAACCCATAGCACAGTGTTACCAAGAAGTTCTACTAACATTTCTAGCCCCGCCGGATGCATGGACAGTGTGCCACTGGGTTCAACACCAATGGACTTGTCGATGATATCCACGATCATACATGCACGCACATACAACCGGTCCGCAATGGTTCGGGGACGCAAAGAGTAAAAAGAGTACGACATTCTCAGCAAAACGCTGAAAATCGGTAAAATCCAGGATGTCGATAATAAGAATTACCGACGAACCTGGCTTTGATACCAAATTGATGTAGCGCCAAGTTACGGGACGGGGAGATCTCCTAGACCGACTCTAGGAAGACATGCGAGCGATGCGAACGATTCAAAAAACATGCGATCAAACACGCGGATTTAAAGAGATCGGATACGTATAAGAGAAACGGATGGCCAAATAGATAACCAAGGCATTCAACTACGAAATAGCACTCAAATGAAACTACTAACCATTACAATCGAAGGAGATGAGGCCAAGGATCCTACACCTTGCCTCCAACCTCACTCTATTTCCACATGCTTCGCGGAGTCAAGGCACCGACCACTACTCCAGAGTTACAAGACCCTTCGCAGCCCCTTTGCAAAGTTCACCACTTGTAAGCTATCTAAACACTAGGCCCTATCTCCCTTTTATAAGCTATGGGAGGGCAAACCCACACCACTCACATGAGGGGTGGTTACAACAAATATTCTAACTAATACTCTGGAAAAGCTGGAAAAACAAGGTGCATTTGACTGGAAATATTCCAGCAACCAAGTATATTTGGGAAGCTTCAGGTCACTTTAAATGTGAGCCGTCCATTTAAGCATTCATGATATCTTCTGATCTGGGCCTCTGATCGGAGATCTGATGGCATGGATGGATAGATCTGGTTCGAATTAGTGGGGATCGCCACCTAGATCATTCTGAAACTCGTCCAATTGGAGTAGATGTGGCCGAAATAATATCTGCCGTCGGTTGTCTATGATCTGATCTTACCGTTGGATGAGGCTGAAGAATGACAGCCGTTGGATGGACGACACTGTTCGTCCCTTTCGTCGCGTGTGCCCGTCGACAGCTAGGGCAGAGCCGCTAGGCGTCGATCCAGGCTCGATCGCCGGTGATGCGTCGGTTGGTGGTGCGTGTGGCGGTGGAGGGCAGCTAGTAAGCTTCCGACGGCCGATCATGGGGCGCCGAACTGGGAAAAGAGCGGACGGCGGCGGAAGCTGGGAATCGGGGGAATTTCTGATTTCGGTGATCCACCGGCCGGATGGCCGATCATTTTCGACTGTGAGTTCGCGGCGACGCCGAGATCCCATGGCCGGAGATTGTTGTCGATCAGTGCTGCGGATGGGGCGGAATGGGGAACGACGTCGCCGGCCATAGAGGCGCTCGATTCTGGCGATCCGGCCGTTCGACGACCGGATCCTTTGGATCAGGAGTTCGCACAGAGGAGAGGACGCTGTAGCCGGAGTCCGGTGATGATCGGAGCCCTGGATGATACTTCCAAAATCCGAGGGCTGAGGTGTAGGTTGCCCGGTCCCCCGAGGAATAATCTGTGCAGAATTGAGCTTGTGTCCTGGAACGCAGCTGCAGAAGCCACGGGGCGAGGTTTCTATCACTAGGTCGCCCGTGGAACATTCTGTAAAGTCGGAGTCTGAGCAGTAAAGCTGGGTTTGTTGTGTTGCTCCTGCATCAGTTAAGTGATGGACCGACACCATAAGACGCTGAAACATGGCTTCCATCGCTTTGAGACGCATGGATAGCGACTCAACCGACTCTACCATAGGCGGAGTACTTTCTTCAGTCGTAACGGGCACCTGGGTAGTGGGTTGATGGTAAGAGGCTCCTGATCTAGTGGTCATGATGCAGGAAATGTGTATGTATGCTGAAATGAAAGCCGAAGAAACCGAATGACATGCAGCGAAGAGATCGGCAAAGCTAGACAAGAGTTAGATTCAACCTCCCTCTGATACCAAAATTGACACGGCGGACTGTAGGTAGGGGTGTCCTTAGTTCAGTACTCTAAGGAGGGGAAGACCATGATGCTAAAAACGGGAGAGGATCTTGAGATGAGGGAAAGAGAAAGCGTGCAATCGGTGACATCCGGGAAAAGCTGATGAGAACCGAAAGATTTACTTAAGCAAGACTCAGTGCAGAGAAAGCCACGGATCGATAACTAATGGAAAACACTCACCTATCTTGCACAGCCAATTTTCCCTTGCATGCACACACGCACAAGGCCTCTACGTTGCTACGGAAGGAGGGGAACGCTCGTCCAAGGCGCTAACACGGAGGTGAAAATGCGAAGGACCCGAAGCCCGCAACGGGTTCTTCGGGTGTTTTGATTGAAAGCAGTAAATAGCGCAAGAGTTAAACAGGAAGCGAAGGGACCCTAGATGAGCTCCTCGGAGTTTGCCGGACCTAAGCCTTTGCGCAGGGAAAGGCAGCTACTACAACAAAGCTGAAAACACAAGCCCTTCAGGCCTCTTTTATTGAACAAGAGGGGGAGGGTCACATGAGAACCACATGAGGGAGTTGGAGAAGCCAACCACCCTCCTAACAACCTAAAAGAGGGTCAAGATTCCCTCTAACAACCACTAATAAACTGAAAAGAAACTAACAACTCAGCAGGAAGGCGTGGGCATGACACAATCCGCAAGTGCATGAAAATGTCAAAGTATTACAAAAGATGTCGAATCCTATAGGGAACAAGGTCAAGTACTAGAAAATCCAATACTTGATATCTAAGCTGATCAAAATAGGGTTTTAAGAACTTAAAATGAAAACTAAGTGAAACTGCAAACGAAGGAATTAAGCAACAACGATAAGGAAAATATATGAGAGAGATATCGGGGCTATGGTTTCCACCACACTGACGATCTTAATTGCGTTTAAAAATATCAGTTACAAGGATTTATGATTTTGCACAAGAAATCTAACCCTAGGGTACAAGGTGCCCTCTCTCGAGTGTACACCCCGGTGTTTGCCTAGAACAGTCACCTACTCTTGCGGTGGATCGTTCTAGACAAACCTAATGAGTTTCATGGTAGATTATGAACCCTCAAGCGAAGACCAAGCACTCTCGTGTCGAGGCTTCGCAAGTTTCACAAAGAGGTTCCGTCGTTATGATCATACTCTCGTTATGAATCGTAACGACTAAGACATGTCAATACTTGGTCAAGGTAAAGATCATGAAATAAGTACATCAAGTGAAATATGCTTACAATATAATCCAAATAACAGAATTACATGGATTGCAAATAAAAATCGTCAGCAGACTTCAACCGAGCCGCGAAATATGGTTTACGCTACAATCATCATTGAAACGCTAAAAAATCTCTCTTTAAACATAGGAAAATCCTGGGAAAGAGTTTCTAAGAGGGAGGAGATGATAAACCGAAACAAATAACGAAGAATCGTCGTGTTCCGATGATCAGATCTCCAAAAATCGCCTCAAAGTCACCTATTTACCGTGTTCTTCCGCCCTAGCCATTTTGTAACATGATTTCCTGATGATTAGGGCATGAAAATTGGGGCTTTTATATTCCTTGTAATCTCCTTCAAATCAGCTTTCCAAAGAGTCCTTACTTGCCAAATTTGGACTTGAATCGGGCCCAAAATCATTGAAAATACGAATAGAGGTCGGGCGATCCAGAAAGCATCACGGGTGAACCCCGCCGGGTTCACCTACCAGTGAAGTTTGCTTTGAAGTTCTGTCGCGAAAGAAGCACCGGTGAACCCCGCTGGGTTCACCAACTAGTGAAGTGCACTGTGAAGTTCTGCGTAAGTTTCCTCGGATAGAATCATGGGTGAACCCCGTGGGGTTCACCTGGTGGTGAAGTCTACTGTGAGTTTCGGATACCTTTCACAACATCGGTGAACCCCGCCGGGTTAACCTGGCAGTGAAGTGCGCTGTGGGTTTCGTCCTTCGGCAAGATCACCGGTGAACCCCGTGGGGTTCACTTAGCCGTGAAGTCTAGAAAAAGCTCCGATTGAGCCCAAATTTGATAGGCAGCTTCGTCTTCTCATAAGGAATCACCCCATGCCCTTAGATTCTTTAAAAAGATTTTAAAATTGGGTGATTTTACCTGAAATTCCACAAGAGAGACGAAAAGTGAAGATTTTGAAGATTTTAAGTAAATAAGCCTTAGAGGAGTGTAATAACATTAAAATAGGCCTAAATTCATCATGGAATAATAATAAAAATCACTACTAAAATGCAAAATATCAAATATTCCTCGACTTAAATCTTTACTTATCCTCAAGCAATAAAATAAGTTGAAATATATGCTTGGTATAAGAATAATCTTTTGTGTTGAAGTTCGCACCCAAGTTTAGAATAACACTTTTTAGCAATCCAGTATCCAATCAGAAGAAATCAACTAAAAGGGGTGACTTAAGTATTCACCAGTTTGATCCCACAGTTTTTAGATGTCAATCAATTCAGAAAGCAGTAAACATGGAACATATTGGCATGACTATTGGCATGACTATTGAGTAAATTTCTAACAGGTACTACATTCAACATGTCTTGATAAATTTCAACCAAAGATGCATTTAACTTTAAGAATTTTGCAACGCTATCATTGGACAAGACTAGCATGACAGGTCATAATGAATCTCTTATCGCAAAATTTGCAATATATGCCTTAAAACAACTTCATGCAAGCTCATTCGACCACACAACATGTAAAAAGGATTGTAGCATACTACCAAAGCGGAAAAACAAGTGGTTCAAATATGTGTTATACACTGTAGAGGGTGAGGCAATAGCTTTGCGCCATGAATGCAGTTGTAGAGATCACCGGAGAAGATGAGAAAACCAACAGAGATTCACCTGAGCACAAAGTGTAGCAGTCGATCGAGGAGACGGAAACAGAAAACCAGCGAACAGGAAGAATAATGAAATACAAGCGTCTAGGAGTAGGTCGAAGCAGTGCTAACCTCACCGGAGATGCGGTTCGTGAGTAGAACAAGACCCTTGAAGATCGGGAGACCCTATCCTTAAAGATCGGCTAGAGCAGAAGGAGCGGCGGCGGCACGAAATCAGGGAAACCCTACCCGTGATTTAAGGCAAACACGGGCGATGCACTAATAGAAACACGAGTGAACCCAGCCGGGTTCACCAAGCCATGAAGTATTATGTAGACAAGTGCTCGGTCTGGTCAGTAGGCTTCACGGGTGAACCCCATAGGGTTCACCAAGCTGTGAAGTGCACTCTGTCTAAATTCTAGGATGCGATATAGTAGGCTTCACGGGCGAACCCCATGGGGTTCACCAAGCCGTGAAGTGTACTGTAAGATGCTGAAAATACAGGGGTATTCTGCACAACCCATAATTGCCTGCTCCATCTTAATTCAACGAAAATATCCTTCGAAAATCTACTTGTCAAGTTGCACAATGTACTTCACGGGTGAACCCCATGGGGTTCACCTAGCCGTGAAGTGCACTGAGCTTCAGTGAAAATCCAGTAAAAATCTCCTGTTCACATAGCACATCTACATCACAAAAATAAACCTCTAATCAGTGTATATCATGATCAAAATCTCCTAAAATAAACTATATAAGCAAAAGAGTAAAATACTCAACAGTGACAAACTAAATGACAATCAATGCAAATTAAGAAACGGGAAAACTTGGGTTGCCTCCCAAGAGCGCTATTTTTAGGTCAATAGCTCGACCATAGAACTATCAAGTTATCGAGTCAATGGGGTCTGAAAGGGCAAGAACTTCCCCTTGTTTGACCCGTTCATCTTCAAAATACGGCTTGAGGCGGTGTGATGGAGGGCCAAACACAGCTCTTAGAAGATCCACTAGGGCTCGGAGGAAGCCCATTAGGTATGGCTTCACTTAGAGTCCACTTTCCTTTTTCAGTACTTTCCTTATTTGCATTGCATGGCATGATAGGTTAGTTCCACCCCAAAGTCTATCATGTAGTTTACTTTTATAAATGTTGTTGGTAGGTTGTGCATTGTAATGTCATGGTAGGTTAGTGCATGTAGTTTGGATACATTAATATTCAGCTCAAGGAATACAAATCAACTAGCTCACCACACTACAAGAAGCTAGCTCCCATTTTGGAAGGTTCACTTCAAAGAAGTTCAAAGAGAGACTTCCAACTCAACTCAACATCAAGCTTCACTTCAATCATTCCCTTCCAATTGAAGAAGGGCCACCTCATGGAATCAATTGCACCATCTACAAGGCTCATCTAGATCCACAATTCAAGGAGGCACCATCTAGATTCACCAATCAAGGAGGCGCCTATCTAGATCCACAATTAGAGGAGTTGCGCCATCAAGATCCACAATTAGGGGAAGGCTTCTTTCCTTCTTCCCATTGCCGCCCAAGACAACAAGGAAGGTTTTCAAATTTTGAACTCCCTCTCATATGAGCCAACACCTCCAAGGAAGATAGCCATTTTCGAATTCAAAGACTTACCAATTCAGCCATCCAAAGAAGGCAACAAGAATCAGCCCACTTAATGCCTTCTCCATTTTCGAATTGTCTCCAATAATGTAAGGGGCGAAAGGGGCCAATGACCACCTTGCCCTCATCTTATCCTCATCCCTAAGCTGCCTATAAATATATCCCCATCGTATCATGTGCATAGCATTGTTGAAATATATTGTTGACTAGTTTCCTACCCATTCTAAGGGTGCTTGTGTCGCCTAGGGCGCTTGTGTCGCCCACCTCTTCTTCTTTGGGTGCTTGTGTCGCCCAAGCCCCCTCATCTTCACCTTCTTCCTTCAAGAGCCGAGCCTCCCTTCTCTTCTCCTCGCCCTCCATTCATCAAAGCAAGGCCGAAAGTCTCCACCCTCAAGGCCATAGCATCAAAGAGGATAAGAGCTTGAGTTGGCGCAAAGAGCATGGATGCATCCCTTGATCTTCTTCAAAGCGCTTCTCTAAGTTAAGTATTATATCTTCTTGTGTCTTCTCTTTACACATCTCAAGAACATTTTACTACACATTTCTTGGATTTGTAGGACTTGGCGCAAGGAAGTTGGCGCATCCCACTCTCTTAATCTCCCCTCTTTAGATAGTCCTTTGTTTGTTAGCAAGAGAATTTGGAGGATTAGCCTCCCTCTTGACTTTAAGTATTGTTAAGTTTTAATCTGCTTTATAACTCACCCACTCCTGTGTGGGGTTGCTAAATGCCCTGTGTGTAACCTGCACCTTCCATTAGAGTAGGACCGGTGAAGAACGGGAAGGACGGTCCTTCTATTCTCAAGGGCCGCACTGTGAGTCTCTTTTAAATTATTGTCATTTACTTTCTGCAAGTAGTTAATATTCGGTTTCTATTTAAAAATACAAAAACACTATTTTCCAACTTCGTTAGTTAAATCGGTTTTTTCTCTAATTTATGATAATACAAAAAAAGTACTTTCGAAAATCGTTGTTTGCATGTTTGTGACTTACCCCTACATCACGGTGCTCATTGACCACAAAACATCCAGTGCGCTCAGCCCATATCATGACTGCACCATAAGGTTGAACAGGTTGTACTATGAATGGTCCAGACCACCTCGTGCCGAGCTTCCCTAGAAAGAGGCGAAGTCTCAAGTTGAAGAGCAGCACCTTGTTACCTTCATGAAACTCCTTCTTGAGTATGCATTTGTCATGACAATGCTTGGTGCGAGCTTTGTAAATCTTGGCATTTTCATAAGCATAGAGGCGCATCTCATACAACTCATCTAGTTGTATTATTTTCCTTTCGCTTGCGCTTTTAAAGTCATAATTGATTTGCTTGATGGCCCAGTATGCCCTGTGCTCAAGTTCAATAGGTAAGTGGCAGGATTTTCCATAAATAAGTTGGAAAGGAGACATACTGAGGGGTGTCTTGAATGCCATCCTATAGGCCCATAAAGCATCGGGTAACTTCAATGCCCAATCCTTCCATGATCGAGATACAGTCTTCTCCAATATTTGCTTGATTTCTCTGTTGGAGACTTCTACCTGACCACTAGTCTGAGGATGGTAGGGCGTTGCAATCTCGTGCTTCACCCCATACTTTTTCAAGAGTGCTCCAAACTTTTGCTCGATGAAGTGGGATCCTCCATCACTTATCAATATGCGTGGGACTCCAAACCGAGGGAAAATCACTCGCTTCATGAACTTCATGACTACCCTGGAGTCATTGGTGGCTTCGGCCGATGCCTCCACCCACTTCGACACATAGTCAACGGCAACAAAAATGTACCATTTTCCACATGAAGAAGGGAAGGGACCCAGGAAGTCTATCCCCCTGTTAAGTCATTTTTATATAGAGATTTTTATGCTATTTCCCTTTCTATATCTTTACTTTTCTAGCATTTACACCCTATTTGCAAGGAATTATTGCTTTATCTTCGGAATCTACACTCTTTGATGTTTTTGCATCATTTCAGGAAAAAAGTGAGGGAATGCGATCATTTCCAGGGAAATCTGTATTCTCGGCGAAAACCACGGTTCACCCAGTGACCAAAACCACGCCCCGTGACTTTGGTGTCGCCTTATACCAATTTTCCAGATCTTCACCCCTCAACTTATCCACGTCAGACAGAGGCCTACAGGAGGGCAAAAGTGAAATTCGACAGAAAGAGGAGAGAAAAGGGACAAAAACCCTATTCACGTAGGAGAAAAGGGGAAAAAAGAGAGGAGATTTTTGGGATAGAGACACACGTACGCACGCAAGGAGGCAGCGACTGAGAAAGGAGCTGAGGAAGGGGCTCTTCATCGTGAAAGCATGGAGAGGGCGGACCACCGATCAGAGGAAGGGGAGGACCTTACCAGCCGGCTTCTTCTCCTTTTAGGGAGTCTTACCTTCCTACTCCATCTATCTCGTTCTCCGCATTATCCATAGATGTATTGACCAGATTGATTTATGCTTTATCTTGGAACATGGTTATGGTAGCTTAAACTTGTTTCATGGCTAGGGAAAGCCCCTTTGAATGTTATATGTATGGATTGTAGCTTCATATTGCAAACCCTAGATTGTCTTACTTTGCCTAGTTGCACCTTTTGAATGAAGATTACATTATTGCTTTCTTCATGTTTTAGATATCATGTGATGCCGAGAGGCACATCTAGATGTTCGATAACCTAGGCAAAGGTACCTCCATCATCGCACAGAAGTGGTTGATTGGGTACGGGTAGTATGTACCATTTTGTGCTCATTGGGTTTGTTCGAGTAGGCGCACTACGAGAGTAGGCGTTGAACCGTTCAAACACCTTGTTGCATCACCCGGGAGGGGACAACATGTACAAATGATGGGACGGTACGTACGATCCGACGCTCAGTGAGCTCATTCGATTTAGCGTCATACGACGGTAGACGTTAAATCGGGGGAGCTCCTAGTCGCAAGTTGCATCGCTTGGGAGAGGATGACATGCGCACTCTTGGATCACCCTAGGATATTAAAAAGGGAATTGCATGTTGTTATTTATCCTCGCATAGCGCATCAAGGTGGTGGACCCTAGCCTTGATCTTATCCATCTTTAGACCTTGTGTCGTCCAATTATTCGCTTTTGATTTTGTTTACCTTGCTTGCTTAATTGTTTAGCTTAATTTTAGATCTTAGTAACCATTTCAAAACCATCTAAAAATCGTCTAGCTTGTGATAACCTAATCAGTCGGTACTTGGCATTTTGTCCGTGTGGGATCAATACATATTTATTACTTCGATAGTCCGTATACTTGCGGAATTCACCTATCACCCCCATACATCAAAAATTTCTACTTCCATAATATTGTTAAGAGGCAGCTCATCCCTTTTCGAGAGGTTTTCGGTCCGTTGACAACTGTCACAAGTCGAAACAAAATGTTTAGCATCGTGAAATATAGATGGCCAATACAAACCAGATTGTAGAACTTTAAAGGCTATTTTAGAGGCCCCTACGTGTCCCCCATATGGTGAAGAGTGACAATGGGTTAGCACATCCTGTAGCCCCACCTCGGGCACGCATTGTCTGTACAACCCATCCGTACAAGTATGGCTCATCCCAATAATAGAACTTTACATCATGTAAAAACCTCTTCTTCCTCTGGAAAGTAAGATCGGGAGGAAGGACGTTAGACACAATGTAATTGACATAGTCTGCATACCATGAGACTTATTGATCTAATAAAGCGTAGAGATGTTCTTCAGGAAATGTGTCGTTAATCTCCAACTCGTCATCCATCTTCTTGTCGTCTCCACGTTCAAGTCTGGAAAGATGGTCAGCCACTAAATTTTCACTCCCCTTCTTATCTCTGATCTCTATATTGAATTCTTGCAAGTGGAGGATCCATCTAATGAGCCTTGGCTTGGCATACTTCTTGGCCATCAGATATTTTATGGCTGCATGATCAGCAAAAACAATCACTTTCGAGTTAACCAAATATGAACGAAATTTGTCAAAAGCGATAACTATTGCTAGCAGCTCTTTCTCCGTGGTAGCATAGTTCATCTGGGTGTTGTCAAGTGTTCGACTGGCATAATATATGACGTGAAGCTTTTTATCCTTCCTTTGACCCAGAACTACCTCGACTGCTTGGTCACTGGCGTCGCACATCAATTCAAAGGGAAGAGACCAATCTGGGGGTTGAATTATTGGGGCAGTGATCAATGCTTCCTTAAGCTTCACGAAAGCTTCCTCGCAATCCCTATCAAAACAAAAGATGGAATCTTTAGCAAGTAAGTTAGTTAAGGGGTGAGCTATCTTAGAGAAGTCTTTAATAAATCGTCTGTAAAAGCCAGCGTGTCCAAGAAAACTTCTGATCCCCTTTACTGTCGTGGGCGGCTGTAGATTCTCAATAACTTCATTTTTTGCTCTGTCCACCACTATCCCTTGCTCTGAGACTAAATGTCCAAGTACAATGCCTACCTTGACCATAAAGTGGCACTTCCCCCAGTTTAGTACTAAATTCACATCTTCACACCTCTGCAAAACCTTAGACAAATTAGACAAACAATGATGAAAAGATGAACCATGCACAGAAAAATTGTCCATAAATATATTCATAAAATCTTCATTAAAATCAGATAATATGGCCATCATTTCTCGTTGGAAAGTCGCAGGGGCATTGCAGAGGCCGAACGGCATCCTCCTGTATGCGTAGGTGCCATAGGGACATGTGAAAGTTGTTCGCTCTTGATTGTTCGGATGGATTGGGATTTGGAAGAAACTTGAAAATCCATCCAAGAAACAAAAGTAAGAATTATGAGCTAATCTGTCTAGCATCTGATAAATGAAGGGAAGAGGAAAATGATCTTTTCTCGTTGCTGAGTTCAACTTCCTGTAATTAATGCACATCCTGTATCCTGTAACCGTGTGTGTCGGTATCAATTCATCTACCTTAGTCTTTATCACCGTGACGCCTCCCTTTTTGGGTACCACATGTACCAGACTGACCCAAGAGCTATCTGAAATCGGGTAGATCATGCCAGCATCTAACAATTTAAGTACCTCCTTCTTCACTACCTCTTTCAAGTGCGGCTTGAGTTGGCGTTGGAATTCCATAGAGGGCTTACTATTCTCTTCCAACAGGATCCTGTGCATGCAGATAGATGGGTTAATACCTTTAATATCATCAAGCGAGTACCCTATTACCTTTTTGTGCAGGCAGAGTTCTTGCAAGAGTAATTCAGTCTGCTCATCATCCAACTCAGCACTAACTATTACGGGGTGTGTACAATTTTCACCCAAAAATTCGTATCTCAGAGAGTTGGGTAAAATTTTAAATTCGATTTTCTTCTGCCCCTCTTCCTCTTGATTTTCTTCTGATTCGGCACTCAAGCTTGGGTCAGCATTTAGCAGGGCAACATACTCTTCAGTCTCACATTCAATGTCTTCATCTACAACGTTGGTCAGAGCGAGCTCCAGTGGATCTACCTCTTTCCTGATGGCCTCGAATTGCTGAACAGTCTTTTCAACTACATCCATGCTATAACATATGCCTGCAGGAGAAGGTTTTTTAAGTGAGTCAGATAGGTCAAATTGTATAACGCTGTCACCGTTGTTTAAATCCAGTTTTTCATTTTTACATCAATGACAGCACCAGCTGTAGCAAGAAAGGGTCTCCCTAAAATGATAGGGAGTCTATCGTCCTCATCAATCTCTAACACAACAAAGTCGGCAGGCACAAAATAATCTCCTACTTTCATTGGAACATCCTCTAAAATACCGACTGGGCGTCGAACTGATTTGTCAGCTAGCTGCAAAGAAATGTTAGTGGTTTTCAAGTCACACAAATCTAGCTTTTTACACAGTGACAATGGCATAATGCTGACGCTCGCTCCTAAATCGCACAGTGCTCTCTGGAAGGT
The DNA here is from genome assembly GCA_027562315.1 of Costus pulverulentus. Lineage (NCBI taxonomy): Eukaryota > Viridiplantae > Streptophyta > Magnoliopsida > Zingiberales > Costaceae > Costus > Costus pulverulentus. Next base: position 5,166 of record JANTFE010022444.1, on the reverse strand, counting down.
CATCTCTCCTATCTGGCACAGTATGGAAAAACTGCCAGGGTCCTTGAGTTTTTGAGGAAACTTGTTTTGCAAAATTGCACTGCACTCCTGACGCAGCGGATGTTATGGGTGAGTTGGTCCTTAGTTCAATACTCTACGGTGGGGGAAACCATGATGCCGAATATGTGAGAGGGGCTGTAGGCGAGGGAAGTAAAACGTGCGGAGCGATGAAAACTCGAGAAACCCGATGAAAACCGTGCCGCGAGGACGCAACTTGAGCAATACCAGCGAACCGAGGGAGACAACAAGCACGATTCTATGAAGGAACTACTCACTTGAGTTGTAGAGCCAATTTCTTGATGCAAGCAAGGGTGCGCAGGACCTAGGCGGGGCTGCGGTGGTGGAACGCTGCGAGTCCAAGATACAACCGAACGAAGATTTCTTGAAAAGGTCCCGGAGCCTTGGGAGGTTCTCTGGGTGTTTTGATTGAAATGCTGAAAATGATTACAAGAGAGGAGGCGAAGAAACCCTAGGCGTGTTCTTCGGAGTTTGAAGTGGCCTAAACCTTCGCGTGGGGGAAGGTGTTACTACAACAAAGCTGAAAACTCTAGTAGTCCCTCAGCCCTCTTTTATAGAATAAGAGGGAGGGGGAAGCACAAGCTACACACATGGGGTTTGTTGGAGACACCAACAACCCCCCTAACAACTAAAGAGGGTCCAAGATGCCCTCTAACACCCTGAAAAGTAGTAACTAACTAGGGAATAAAATACAGGGTGGCTGGCGCATGAGCTGAGGCGTGGAGCGCATGGGCTGAAGCGTGTGGGCCATTGAACGGGCCGCCTTCGGTGGGCTACACCATCTTTGAACACGCGACCACGAAGCAGCAAAAATGGCTGATTGTGGGCTGATTCTGAACATTAGTGGTGGTCTCTTGGGCTGAGTTGAGGACCCGATTGTTGTAGCGATCGGTGGTGGCATCCGGTGGGGGTCCTCAAGGGAGAGTGGTCATGGGTCGAATGGGCTCTGACGATGCAGGTGAAGCCTCATTGATAGAGCGGACATGGCCAGTAGTTGCTGGAGAAGGGCTCACCACACCCACAAACGGTCCGGGGGATGCGAAGACCGTTGCGAATGTCGAACTGGATGAAAATTGGTCTCCGTGTGTTTTCTGGGACTAGACACGGCCTAGCCGTGTTTGCCGTCATGGCCGTGTTCAATATCTGGATTTCCCGTCGCAACGGACACGGCTGGAGGCACGGGTGTGCTGATGACCTACGATCTCGTCACGGACGTGTCTCTGGGCACGGCCTGGCCATGTTTGGGTCGAACAACTTTCACGGCAGTGCCGTGATGGGCTTCACGCGCTATGAAATCAGGTCCAAAATCCATAGAATGTTTGGATACGGCCGTGTCCTTGGTTACAGCCGGGCCGTGCTGGGGGTCGCTGAAGATGCCTGGCAGTGAGCTGAACACAGCCTGCCCGTGTTGGGAGGCACAGCTGTGTTTGGCAGTGACAACATTTCCCGAGACTTTCATGGGTGGAGGCATGGGTGAAGCTGGGGCCGTGAAGTTCTCGGTCTCGGTGAACACGGCGGGGCCGTGTCGGAGAGCATGGCCGTGAGGGGCCGCTGGAAATTCGGCCGAAGTGGTCACGGGTTGTGGCATCGCCATGGCGCAGGCTGTGTCAGCGTTCGCGTTTGCGGTTGACCGTGTCACGGCCGTGTCGGGGTCGATAGGGCTCCTTTTGGGTCAGACTTCGCGGTGAGTCTTCTTTCAGACCTAGGGAGTCCTTCCAAACATCAACTAGGGGGGGTTAGGCCCTCATCGTTGGCATCCATGACTCCGTCAACTCCTCAGTAAATGCAACGGTTCCTTGGTCTTCTAGCTTCCTTTTATTTGATAGGATGTCCTTCAGGAACTTTGCGTAGGTCGGCATCTACGAAAGGGCATCAATAAAAGGAATGTTAATGTAGAGTTTTTTCAATACTTCCAAAAAGTTACCGAACTGCTTGTCTAATTTGGCTTTGACAAGCCTCTGAGGGAAAGGTACTAGCGGTTTATAAGCAAGCGGCCCAACATAGGGTTGCTCTTCTTCTGCTCGTTCAGGTTCCGCCGGAGTTGCATCCGTGTGTTGTTCCTCAAGGTTTGGTATCACTTCATCCCTTGTATCATTGGTTGGCATCTTAGGGTCTTCAAGTTGCTTGCTGCTCCGAGTGGAGATTGCATTGCAATGCTCCCTTGGGTTAACTTTTGGCTGTGATGGAAGTTTCCCTGGCACTCTGGAGGATGAGCTGCCTTGCTTGGCAAGCTGGCTTTCCAACATCTTGTTGTGCGTCTACAAGGAGTCCATCCTTGTCATCATCAGTTTCATCATATCGGTCAACCCTTCTATTTGCTTGCTCAGTTGAGAGTCTTGGGTCGGCCTCAGAGGAGGATTGTAGTTTCCTTGTTGAGGAGGAGGATTATAGTTTTGCTGTTGGAACCCAGGTGGCTGCCTGTAATTTCCTTGTTGTGGTGGTCTGGAGTTTCCTTGCGAGGGTTGGGCTTGTGGTGGTGCTTGCCCTCGTTGTATCGGCTATGTGGTTCGGTAGGAGAAGTTTGGGTGGTTGCGCCATCCTGGATTGTAATAATTGGAATAAGGGTTGTTCATGGAGTTCATATTTCTAACTGCATTTAGATGTTTAAGCTGACTTTGGACCACCTGTCCATCTCCCACTTGGCACTCGGCACCTACATGGCCTGCAACACCACACACCTCACAAGATATTGAATTAGTGTCTAAAGAATTAACAGACCATGAATCAAATTTCTTAGTTAGATTGTCTACCTTTGCATTGAGAGCAGTTAATGAATCAAGATCGAATTTACCTGATTTCCTGGAAGGTGTACCTCGCTCCGAATTCCATTAATGGTAGTTCAGTGCCATGTCCTCCAGGAGGTTTATAGCATCTTCAGGTACCTTGCTCATTAATCCCGATCCTCCGGCAGTTGCATCGACTGTGAGCCTAGTATTGTATTCCAATCACATATAGAACGTGTGTACTAGAACCCAAGTCTCAATCCCCTGGTGTGGACACAGTCTTTGAAGCTCCTTGAATCTTTCCCAAGCTTCGTACAAAGACTCTCCATCCTTCTGCAGGAAGCTCGTTATCTGGTTTCTGATTTGGATAGTCTTCGAAGGAGGGAAATACTTCGAGAGAAAAGCTTGAGATAATTCATCCCATGTCTGTATTGAAATTGAGGGGATCGTGTGGAACCATGCCCTTGCTCTGTCCCTCAGAGAGATGGGAAACAAGCGCAACCTGATAGCATCAGAAGTAGCTCCATTAATTTTTAGCATATCACAATATTCCAAAAATATAGACAAATGCATATTGGGGTCCTCAAGAGGAGAACCACCAAATTGGTTCTGTTGTCTCATAGAAAGTAAAGCAGGTTTAATTTCAAAGTTATTGGCCTCTACACTAGGCCTAACGATTCCTGATTGAAACCCATGTGTAAAAGGAGCTGCGTATTCTCGCAGTGTTCTGGCATTGTTGGTATTCACAGGTTGAGGCGCTAGTTCGTTCTCCATATTGATTTGAATGTGTTCCATTTGTTCTTGACTTTCCTTTTTCTGAGTTTGCTCAAGCTTTATTCTTTATCTAAAGATCCATTCTATCTCGAGATCGATTTCAAAGAATGCACTTTGCCCTGGAACTTCTTTGCATAAAAATATGTCAGACTCAATTATGAAGTTCAAAGCAATTGACAAGCAGAAAGCAGTGTGAAATAGAATAAAGTGAGAAAAATTAACTAAAGCTTAGTCTACCAATCCTTAGAAATATACTAATATCAACCGTTGTTCCCCAGCAACGGCACCAAAAACTTGACACAATCCGCACGTGCGCAGAAATGTCAAAGTAATACAAAAGATGTCGAATCCCACAGGGAACAAGGTCGAGTACCAGAAAATCCAATTCTTGATATCTAAGTTGATCAAAACAGGGTTTTAAGAACTTAAAATGAAAACTAAGTGAAACTATAAATGAAGGAATTAAGCAACAACGGTAAGGAAAATATATGAGAGAGATATCGGGGCTATGGTTTCCACCACACTGACGATCTTAATTACGTTTAAAAATATTAGTTACAAGGATTTATGATTTTGCACAAGGAATCTAACCCTAGGGTACAAGGTGCCCTCTCTCAAGTGTACACCCCGGTGTTTGACTATAACAGTCTCTTACTCTCGCGGTGGATCGTTCTAGACAAACCTAATGAGTTTCGTGGTAGATTATGAACCCTCAAGCGAAGACCAAGCACTCTCGTGTCGAGGCTTCGTAAGTTTCACATGAAGAGTCCCCTTCAAGGGGGAGCGCAAGGGGTTGAAACCCTAAAGGGGGCGCATGTAATTTCCAAGGGGTTTCAACATGAGATCGCATGTAATATATGTTCATATGATCAACCTTAAGCAATGTGAAGATCGAAAGAAGATCATACCAAAGCCATCGATTTGAATGGCGACTTGGAAGTAGAGAGTGATGCCGCTCTCCTCCAAAGAAGACGCACACAAGAAGATGTCGCCTACTTCCTTTGGCGTTCCTTATGCTAGCAAGGGCCCAAGGTATCCTTGATCGCTTGAAGGGATGAAGAGATCTTTGCTTGGGCGAATTCTCCTTGTCGTCCACCTCTATCACACGAGAATGCAATCCTCTCGTCAAAGCCAAGAGAAGGTGACGAGAATTCAATCAAGCGTTTAGGCGGCTTTGCAAGAGGCGCTTATTACTTTCCAAAAATAGCAAGCAATGAAGTCTTGATCTCAAACCGAGCAAAACGCCTCAAGCTATGAACCATCCGTTCACACATGTGAACCGGTTCAATTTTGGTCTGGTTCAAAGACCAATTAACCCAAGCTATTCGGTCTAGATCACATCAAACCCTAAGGTTCCAGATCTAACCGTTCATCTCTCGATGCTTCTGATCTGACCGATCTAGCACCATTTCTCCCGATCGAAGCTTACCAATCTCAAGCCCTAATCAATCAAACATGATCAGACCAGATCTCACTCACAATCAGAGATTAAATCCCTTTAAATTGAACCCTGACAGTTCAGTCCACACGATCTGACTTAAGTAAGCTATATCATCAAATTGTGCGACCCTGAGGGTTTCCTTTAAATGTCGGTAACGATAACTTACGTTAT
>JANTFE010022439.1:10338-25275 GCA_027562315.1 Costus pulverulentus | reverse complement strand
AAAAAAAAAAAAAAAAAAAAAAAAAAACTCCATATGCGCCTATCTAGGGTTTCGCTCCCCCTTGAAGGGGACCTTTCAGGGTTATCTCACAACTTACTTGGAACACCGCAATTGTGTGGTGAAATTCAAAGAAAGAAAGAGGAACACATTGGATGTGGTTCCATCTTTGAATAGTCATGCAAATTTTGAGGCCATGCAAGCAACTGTTCTGACAATCCATAGTGTATGTTTGTGGGGCACTGAGAGTGCTACTTCCATCCTAGTGAGAACAAAATATTTGTTGCTCAAACTGCTATCTTTCTTGAGGAGATATTTCTTTTGAAAGAAGCTAGTGGGAGTGGATTTGATTGGGACGAGGTCTAAAATCAACCACAAACAATTAGACACAAATGGAGAGGAATCTCACATGCAGGTTGAAAGTCAACCTAGGTTCAAGTAACACAGGAACCACATAAGTCTGGATGGATTCGAAATGCTCTCACGAGTTGTGGACATGACGAATTTTTCATCAAGGATGAACCTAAGACTTATGAGGAAATGGAAGCGGTCAGTGGACCAGATTCCAAGAAATGGCTATGCGCCATGAGAACCATAATGGACTCCATGTCTGCTAATCAAGTGTGGGACTTCATTGAGCTGCCGAAGGGGTAACACCCATAGACTGTAAATGGGTCTTCAAGGAAGATAGACATGGAAGGTAACAATATTACCTATGATGACAAGCTAGTGAATGAAATTTCAGACAAGTCCACTGGGTGGATAGTGATGAAATTTTTCACCAATAGCTTTGTTTGAGTCCATTAGGTATCTACTTGTTGTAATTGCATATTCTATTATGACGTGTTGCTATTAAAACTACTTTTCTTGATAGATGTATAGAAGAGAATGTCTATATGGAAATAGCCGAAAGGTTTTCATATAGAGGCCATAAAGATATGTATGGTCTTATGCAAGCATGTTGAAAGAGCCTGTGTTTACAAGAAGATCAATGGGAGCATCATAGTGTTTCTTGTTCTACTTGATTGATGATATTCTCCTCACATGAAATGACATCCCAGCTCTTCACGCGGTGAAGTAAAGGCTAGGAAAGTATTTCGAGAAGAATGATCTAGGGAATGAGGCCTATAACCCAGGCATGTGGATCTATGGATAGGGATCCAAGAAAGTCATTGCCCTTTAATCAATCTACTTTCATCCAGGAGATTATGGAGAGGTTCATATTAGGTGATTCCAAAAGTTGATGTCTTCCACAAAGACATGGTCTGACTCTCTCAAAGATACTATGTCCTATGACATAGCTAGAGAGTAGTAACATGAGTCCATAATCCTAGTACATTGGGTATAGGAGAGATCATGTTTTGTGCAATATACACAAGACCATATGTGGCGAATGCTTGGAGCATGGCCAGTAAGTTTCAATCAGATCCTAGTGTTCAACACTAGATAGCTATGAAAGCAATCCTTCATGCTTGGGAAGTATGAAGGATTGAGGTCTGGTCTATGATAGACAGGAAGAACTTTGTGTACAGGGGTACACTGATACTTCGTTCCAGTTTAATGACTATCGTTCACAGCCAGGATTTGCGTTTTTCCTTGATGTGGTGTTGTATGCTGGAAGAGCTTTATGCAAACCATGGTGGCAAATTCTACAATTAAGGCTGAGTACATCGCAGCTTCTTATGGCAGCCAAGGAAGCAGCTTCATTCACTCGAACTTGATTTAGTCCCTAGTGCTTGATGGTTCAGTATAATTCTTACTGGGGCCATAGCATAAGTGAAGGAACTTAGCACTCAAGTATGTACTGTAGCGATATCATCTGATCTTAGAAGTCATTGGTAAAGATGATATTCAAACTTGCAAAATAAACATAGATAGCAATCTGGAAGACCCACTGACATAGCCTCTAGCGCAGTGGAAGCTAAATGAGTCATACTAGAGACATGAGACTGAATAGACTCAGTTGCCCTTGGTCTTAGTGCAAGTGAGAGATTGTTAGTATTTATGCCCTACAAACCAATATATTGACATGGTCTGACATTATTTGAATGTACTTTGATAGAATTGATATCATTAATAAAGGCATGGTCATTATTATGCTGATTACTTTACCTGTGTTGATGTATTGAATTGCATAAATAATGTCCCAGGAGTTTAGTTGGATCCATTCTCATAAGTAATCCCTAGTCAAGGTGCCTTAGCCGATATGGGATAGCTTTGGTGCATGTGAGACTAGTGTATGGGCTGGTTATGTGCAAGGCATAGTAACGTAGATATACAGGTGCTTCAGCATTGGTGTAACGCAGACATACAGGTGCTTCAGCATTGGTTGCACTAGAGTGACCCACCGTGAGGATTGACTTGTCTAGTCAATAGGTCAATCTCACATGCAAGAGGTTTGCATTGATCCTTAGACTTGATGTATTCATGTCTAGATATGATGACGGGTATGTTTTGATACAGTCTTACGTCTCTCCGTAAATTGGTGATCAAAATGACTGTCATTGGACATATCATAAGTTATATGGAGATATGGATGACCAATGGTTGGATTTGCCCCTTCCTTAATTGGAAGCATGATATCTACTTTGGGGCGCCCCACCTCATTGGTGCATGACAGAAATGTATGGCCATACTGTTTCAGTCATGACCACTAGATTGGATTAATAAATATGAGACTAATCCAATGGCAGGATATCAGTTTAGGTAAAGGGATCTAGAATGCATGGGAATCCTCGTTGCTTGTTAGGGAGTTGTTGCTAGATGACTTGATTCCTATGACATGGGTAGTAGTGATGTGTTGCTAGATACCTCTCACTACTTATGTTGTTTCATCATCATTGTCATCGCCATATGGATCCTACGGGTTCACATGCAATAGACTCTTGGCGTTGTATTTTGATCTGGATATCTTGGAATATATTTGAGTTCATTTTGATCCTAATTCTAAGACAGATTCATGGTTGAATCTGAGTCCAATTGGGATTCATGGGTTTATGTATATCTTGGCCAAGTATGTACTCAGTATGGGAGTTGAACTTGGACTTGGGACTAGAAACCATGTTGGATTCAAATTCTAATCCTATTAGTAATTTGAATCCTAATCCTATTAGGAATTGGAATCTTAATCCAACTGGGAGTTGGAATCCTAATATAATTAGGAGTTGGAATCCTAATTCTATTAGGAATTATCCTAATCCAACTAGGAGTTGGAATCCTAATTTAATTAGGAGTTAGAATCTTAATTCTACTAGGGGTTAGAATCCCAATCCAACTAGGATTCAAATCCTAATAGGAATTGGATATGCATAAGGCCCATAGTGGTTGGGCGCAAATCCTAATCCAACTAGGATTCAAATCCTAATGGGAATTGGATATGGATAAGGCCCATAGTGGTTGGGCACAAATCCTAATCCAACTAAGATTCAAATCCTAATGGGAATTGGATTTGGGTATGGCCCATTGTGTTGGGCGCAAATCCTAGTCCAATAAGGATTTAATTCATGGGCCTAATTAGTATTGAAATCCAAATCCAATTAGGAGTTATGGATTTAATTTAATTAAGACAAATTGGAATCCTAATGGGAGTAGGATTCATGCTTGGCTCATGGCTTAATTCCATATTTGGAATTTGCGCCAATTGCCATGGATTAATCCTTATGGAATTCGGTTTCTTCAATTGAAAACTCTCTTGGACATGTGAGGCAAATATGTTGGCAAATATGGCTTGATTTATTCAAGCAAAGATTCGGCCAATCATATATGGTAAGTCCTGATGAATTGAACTCAAAATCTAGCTCTTAATTTGGCAAGAAGCTTGGTACTTTCCAAGCCTTATTCTTGCGCAAATTCAAGGCTAGTGGCGGCTGGACTCTTAGGGCAAATTCCTTGGAGGACTTGTGCCAATCCATAGAAGGAAAGGGGAAGGGCGGTGGAGGCTTGGTTGCTTATAAAAGAAGGGGTATGCGCCCCCTCTTTGGATGAAAAACAAGTGCAGAATTTCTTCTTGAGGCAAGGCAACTTGGAGTTGCGCATGCCTTGAAGCCTAGCTGCCCTCTTTCCTTGGTGTTGCGCCACTACTCCTCTTCCTCTTGTCTTTGGCCGAGAGTCACCAAGCATGGAGACAAGTTGGCGTGAGGAGCAAGGAGGAAGAAGAAGGAGATTCCAAGAGGTGATCTTCTCTTCCCGAGGATAGCACCAAGCGTGGAAGGGAGCAACGTTGAGAAGGTCGACGCGTGGATACTTGTAGAGGACGAGCACTTGAGCGGCTTCAACTTGGCATCATCGACTTGACAAGCATTAGCGGTATCATCCCTATCACATCCTTGTGTTCTCTCTCTCGCATGGATCCTTGGGAAAGGAATATGTTTCGGGTGTAATGCTTCTTCCGCTATGTCCCGGGACTGCAAAATTTTAAATTACACCCGGTATTCTCGAACAACCTAATGCTTCATTAGGAAGTAAAAGGCGCCTCCCCCCTACCTTGGATGGTAACCTTGCCTCTATGGCAAGGGTTGAGGCACATGAGGCATGAAAGACTTGTTTGGAAAGTCTTTGGCAATTAGGAGAGGTTTATGAAAAGGATTTGGAATCTTGCCATAGCCCTAACCCTAATTGCACCCCCTCGCCCCCACACACACACCCTAGCCGCACATCCCTTCATGAATTGCACCTAGACTCATTGTTTTTTCACCGCCTCTTGCCTCTATATATCTAAGGATATGCGTGAGGCCTAAGGCATATGAAATTGGCGCAAGTCTTCCTCTAAGGCTAATTCCTTCTTCCCTTAGTGCAAAGGAGCAAGAAGGCTTGCGGCATCCCCTCTTCCTCTTTCCCTTTGGCTCATCACTCCTTGGTGGGGGCGCAAGTTGATTAGAGGACTCTCATAAGGCGTGGATCTTCTTCCCGAGGCTAGCACCTGGCGTGGAAGAAGAGAGCTCGAGGAATCCGTGTGTGTGAGACTGCAGAAGGCGCACACTTGGGCACCTACATTGGCATCGGCTCTTCTTGCTTCTAGGTACTCTATCCTTTCATCGTGTCGACCCCCTCGCATGACGATCTTCACTGGGTTTTTGGGACCGGCCTATTTCGAGGATATTATTCTGCTGCGCAATTGTAATGTTTGATGAAAAATTTATAAAATATCCCTGGAGTTTCCCAACAATGAAGATGTAAATTGGATGTTCGAGCAAATTTTAGCTTTAAGATTTTCCAAAGTCAGCCGTAGACATTCATTCCCATGGTCTTAGAGTTTCTCAGTAGTTTGAAAATTGAGCTGCATGATTACCACTATCAAGAAGCGAAAGGCCGCCTTAGTTTTCGACTTGCGAATATTGAAAGGAGTCTAACGTTCAAGGATATTAGAGCTATCTTCCACTTACCAGTAGGAGGGTGTGTACATCCGCCACGGGAATATACTGAGAACGTTTTTTTGTATCAAATCCCTTCAGATTCAAATTATTCAGCAAAATCATCACGAGCAACTAGTATGTCTAATCATTGTCTCCGATATGTGCATAGAGTTCCCTCACATATGTCTTCGAGCGAGGTGAGAGCAATGGTATGATCCGACAAGTTGAACTCTTTTTCTTATGGTGCATGCATCATGGATATCCAGTAGATGTGGCATATTATCTTATTAAACAATTTGATAAAGTTGCACGTGCCAAGAAGGGTGCTATAGTGCTAGGAGGATTTGTCGCCACTTTAGCACGTGCTCTGGATGTGGATCCATTTGGAGTAGAGACTACTAAGGGAAATTGTAGGATCGACTTGGAGTCATGCGTTGAAATGAGGATGATTATCCACGAGGGTTATATTTTTTCTCTTATCCTTGGACCGAACTTCCCAACCTTGCCTTTGCCAAACAAAGAACAGACTACGGTTTGTAATTAATTAAATTGGAAGATTCCTCCTAATGCAACTGTTAAGGATATTCGTACACCACTCAACTCAACTCCACCACCACCCACCTGGGGTGGTAGTAGCAACCCATTTGGGATGAGTATGGATTCTTTGCCACGTAGAGCTAGTTCTTCTTCTCGCAGTGCAGCACAGCCTCAGAAGAGTTTGTCTTCTGCCCAGGATGCAGGCTTCTAGGCCTTGTCTGTAGAAGTGTTCCGTCTAGGATGTCTTCTAGAGAGAGCACTTGATTTTATCCAGGATGTGCGTGATGACGTCTAGTATATTAAAGGCTTTCTGGGGGATCGCTTATGTTCTGATGTGAATATGGAAGAGGCTGCTTCTGGTGAGGAGAATGAGGAGGAGATAGACAGTGATGCAGATGATTAGCACTTTTTGAGTATCTTTTTTCCTACTCTCTCATTTTATACTTATTGCATCGAGGACGATGCATTCTTTTTGTATGGGAAGAGATATATGTTTCTATATTTCTATTTGCTTTGTGCTGCTAATTTCAGTGGATTGTATAACTTTTTGCTATGGTTTGTTTCATGAAGACATGATGTTATTTGGCGCCATGTGTAGGCGCATGATGATATTTTGAATTGCATGTATTCTAATTTTAGTGTCATATGTGGACTCTACACTTATGTGGTTTGGGCATTGTACTTAGATATTGTGATTAGGATATTATGTGATTGGATGCTTTCTATTTATATTACTATGGATGACTAATCATGTTGATGTATGGTTTGTTTTGTATTGGTGAATGATGTGCGTCGGATTCAAAATTTTCAAAATTATGGATATTCTTATAGCAACGCTTGTGAATGGAAATATGCCTCTTGTGTTGAATCTATTTCTTCAACGTATATCTTATCATTTTAATTTTTTATCAATTGAAGCATGAGATTTTGGTAGATATGTTGTATGATGAATGCAATTTGAGAGAAGCATTTTTTTTTCAAATAAAATGAGTATATGAGTATGATATGTTGAATTTACATTGATTGATTAGCCTAGTTAATGTTTGACTTATTATGTTATTTGTTGGGAAGAAAGAATCCAAAATCTAAAAATAAAAAAAAAAGAAAAAAAAGAAAGAGAGAATGACTCCTCCACTTGGAACTGCAAAAAATTGGCAGTGGTACCGAAGACAAAAGTTGAAGTTCAAATAAAAAGTATGTATCAATGTGGATACATGCCAAAGAAAAGTTTTTTGACATTAACTCCTCTATCTTTGGCCTTGAATCTCAATTCTACTAGCCAATAAGATATGAGTTCTAATAAATTGGCTAGGTGGTCAATGTACTCTAGATTCGTCACTAGAAAAAAAGTTGGTATTCGATTTAGATAATGTCAAAAGCAAACTAAAAAAAAAATTGAATGGAAAAAAAGATTTTGGAAATCCTATTCCTGTAAACAAAAGTATTGTAGATTTAAAGTGAGATGAAGGTGAATTCATGAGATTGAGATTCTATTTATTATACAAGTTATGAAATTTTATTTGATTAAGATTGTGAATCTTAAGGATTAAATTATAAGAATGGTGTATTTATCTGAATTTTATGTAGCATGAGTTAAAACTTTTTATGAGTGATTATGTTATAGAAATTTATTTTTCATAAGAAAGTTATATTTTTTATACTCAGCATCATTCTTTGATCTATTGATTTGCTTGCGGACAAGCAAAAGTTTAAGTCTAGGAAGATTTGATGTATTGTATTTATATAGTATTTTTTACTATACTTTTTATGCATAATTTCTCCTATTCTTACCATATTTTCATTTATTTCAATTAATATCCTTTTCTTTGTTCGGAATCTTCACCTCTCTTCACTTTCGACATGTTTCAGGCAAAAATGACCAAATTTTGATAGATTTTGATGAATCCAAGTGCATAGATGAATTCCACAAGTTAGGACGAAGCTGCCCATCAAATTTCATGCAAATCAGAGCTTATTTGGAAAATACAACATTGCGATATTTATTATCATGGCTGTATTTTCTGGAAGAGCATAGAAAGAAATACGGCACTGCCTATGATATTTATCATGCTCGTATTTTTGTCTGCACAAAATACCAGAAATGCACAAAGAGAAATACGGCCTGCTAGTGATAAAAATTACGACCGTTATTTGTTGAAGAAAATCCACATAAAGAAATACGACAGGGCCATATTTATTTTCACGGCCGTATTTTCGTCTGCCAACTCGAGTTTGACTTGGTTTCTCGGTCAATTTGATTCCTTTTTATGTCTAAATTTGGGGAATACCTAATTAGGAGATGAGGAACTATATAAGGAAGCTTTGGAGTAATTATGAGGACTTTTTGGCCGATTTACAAGGGGAATTCTACGAAGAGGTGAGACATAGGGCGAACGACAGCGATCTTCAATTTTTGACCGGAAAAACTTTGTTTTTCTGGCTAGCAGGCATCAATTTTCATCAGGGTGCCTTGATTCTTGTCTTCCTTTGTTGATTTCATATTTTTTTGCCAATTTTATAATTGAACATGGATTTTTACAACGTGAACATGAATAACATGTCAGCATAAACTCTTTATTTAGGATTTAGAGTGTAACCTTCTATGTTTTCATGACTTGATTATTTGTTATCTTCTTATGAAATGATTGATTTGTGTTAGATTCAATAATTGTTGTGCTCATTACATATTGATTACTCGCTATAATTTGCATGCTTAGAGACATCGCAAGAAATACTGAGAGGTGAATTGCGACATCGGATCTAAAGTTTTTGAACAAGTAGATTCGAATACGAGAGTAGTTCGAATCAGCTTGAGGGATTTCATAGATTTGTCAAGAACTCATTGGGTTTATCTTGAGTTAATAACCACGAGAGTAGAGAATTAACTTGGATAAATACCGGATTGTACTAACAAGAGGGGGCAATCTATACATGTGGATAAATCCCCTTCAACTTAGTAAATCCTTCTCAAGATACTTTTAATTATAAAAAATCATGAAATATAGTATGGTGAACCCGAAGTCCTGAATTTCCATCAAATCGGTTACAACCAAAGTCTGTTTTACTGTTCCTTCTATTTAGTTAAGATAAAGATCATTCTATTTTAGATTAGTCTAGCTAACGATCTTAAGTAGAGTCAGTACTTGATCATTGGTCCCGTGGGATCGATATTTTTATTACTTCGATTTGTCCATGCACTTGCGGAACATATCATTCTAGTAGGTACTCACCATCTATACGTTGTACTACATATGTGGGTTTAATGGGCTACTACCCTAAGATAATTTCAAAAGGAGTCTTTCCTATGGATGAAGACTATTGCAAGCTATAGGCAAATTACGTTGTGTTAAGAAGAGACACCCAATTACGCTGACTCGCCATGACGAAGTGTCGAAGGTACTCCTCTAGTAGGGTGTTCACCCTCTCCATCTAACCATCGGTCTGAGGGTTGTTAGTTGTTGAAAATTTTAACTCTAACCCTATAAGCTTGAACAAAGATACCGAGAAGTTCCTAATAAATCTAGTGTCCCTGTCAAAGATGAACTTTGGTAGAAACCGAAAGTGCTTCACCACATGTCTGAAGAAGAGTTTAGCCATCTCCCTAGACTCTGGTGTAACAATGAACATAACATACTTAGAGAACCAGCCCACTACAACCAATATTGAGACCATACTCTCAACCTTCAGAAATCCTGTAACGAAATCCATGGAAACCGAGGTCTATAGGCATTCTAGAATTGGTAGGAGCAAAAGTAAACCAGCTTCATGCCTCTTGTTGACTTTATCATAGTGATAGATTAAATAGGTGCAGACATAATAATCTATATTAGCTTGAATGGAGGGCCAGCACCCTTTCAACGAATAAAATTATTTGTTGAAATTATTCAAGCTTGAGTGACCAACACACTTTAAATAAATATAACTCAATAAAAAACTAAAGAAACCCTATTCTCAAATCAATTCGGATGTGAATCACTTAGACTTCACATGATTGAAGATAATGAGCAATACTCAACAACTCTGGTCAGTGAGGAGATGCCCATGTGAACCCATTTATTTGTGGATTGCTTAATCACACACCGCAAGCGCACGGTGATGTCAAAGTAATATAAAAATGTCGAATCCCACAAGAAACAAGGTTAAGTACCAGAAAATCTAAGTCTCGATAGCTAGGTGAATGAAAGTAGGGTTTTGCGAATTTCAATTGTAAATAAGAAACTAAAGCAATGACTAGAGAGAATATATATGAGAGAGATATCGGGGCTTTGGTATCCACCATGCTGACAATCTTTATCACAATAATGAAAATATCAATTATAAGAATTCAAGGTTTTTACATAAGGAACCTATCCCTAAAGTGCAAGGTGCCCCCTCTCGATGATACATTTTGGTGTTTGTCTAGAACGGTCTCCTACTCCCGCAGTGGATCATTCTAAACAAACCCTATGGGTTATGTGGAAGGTTATGAAATCCTCGAGTGAATACGAAGCACTCTCGTGTCATGGTTTCACAAGTTTTACTAAGTCTCGATAGCTAGCACACGGTGATGTCGAAGAAAGTCTTGATAGCTAGCACACGGTGAAATCCCCGACAACGGCGCCAAAAACATAACACGCACCGCAAGCGCATGGTGATGTCGAAGTAATATAAAAGATGTCGAATTCCACAGGGAACAATATTAAGTACCAGAAAATCTAAGTCTCGATAGCTAGGCGAATGGAGGCGGGGTTTTGTGAATTTCAATTGTAAATAAGAAACTAAAGCAATGACTAGAGAGAATATATATGAGAGAGATATCAGGGCTTTGGTATCCATCATGCTGACAATCTTAATCGCAATAATGAAAAGATCAGTTATAAGAATTCAAGGTTTTTACATAAGGAACCTATCCCTAAGATGCAAGGTGCCCTATGGGTTCTGTGGAAGGTTATAAAATCCTCGAGTGAATACCAAGCACTCTCGTTTTATGGTTTCACAAGTATTACTAAGCAGATCTACCGTCACGATCCTCCTCTCGGTATAAATCGTGCCGGCTAACACATGAAAATATGTTGCCAAGGTAAAATCATGAAATCAGCATAGCAAAGTAAAATATGTCAATACAAAAATCCAAATAACTATTTGTAATAAGAGTTTACAATTACAATTGTCAGCGGGCTTCAACCGAGCCCCGAAAAGAGTTTTACACTATAATATTCATGAAATCACTAAATAATCTCTGTATGAATATGGGAAAACTACAAGAAAACATTTCTGAGAAGGGGGAGATGCTAAACTGAAGCCAACCTCGAAGAATCGTGATGCTCCGATGAAGAAATCTCGCTGAAATCGCCTAGAAATGCCTTGTCGCCTTCGTCCATTCGCCCTAGCCGCCTTCATGCCAATATCTCAATGATTAGGGCATAAAAATTAGGGCTTTTATATTCCTTCTATTCTCCTTCAAATTTGCTTTCCAAAAAGTCTTCTGTTTCCAAATTTGGTCATCAATCGGGTTAGAAATGATCGAAAATCCGATAAGGAGTCGGACGCTCGTATGCCTCAGTCAAAATCACGGGTGAACCCCGCTGGGTTCGCTAGCCAGTGAAGTGCTCTGCACAGTTTCGTCAAGAGAGAAGCACCGGTGAACCCCGCTGGGTTCACCTGCTAGTGAAGCCTTCTAGATGTTTTTGGGTGAATTGCTTCAGAGAGAATCACGGGTGAACCCCCATGGGGTTCACCGGGTGGTGAAGTCTTCTGTGAACTTTCGGGCCTCCAGTAAAAAACACCAGTGAACCCCATGGGGTTCACACCTGGCTGTATTTTTTGAACTAACTCTGATTGAGCCCAAATTTGACGGGCAGCTTCGTCTTCACGTAAGGAATCACCTATGGCTTCAGAATAATCAAAAGACTTCAAAATTGGGCAATTTTACCTGAAATTGCACAAGAACGAGAAAAAATGAAGATTCTGAAGCTTTCAAGTAAATAAGTCTTGAAAGAGTGTAAAAATATTAATAATAGGCATAGATTCATCATGGAATAATAACAAAAATTTCTACTAAAATACATGACATCAAAGCACTCCAGACTTAAATTTTTGCTTGTCCTCAAGCAATAAAATAAGATGAAATACATGGTGGGTACAAGATTAATCATTCATGTCAAAGCATGCATCCAAGTTAGAAAAATATTTACTAGCAATCCATGATCTAATTAGAAAAAATCAGGTAAATGGTTGTTTCAAGCATTCAGCAGTTTGATCCCACAATTTATAGACGTCAACCAACTATGCTTGTAATAAACATAGAATTCAATCAAGCATACACAATGCTCATGCAAGTCCAATTCATCCAAATTAGATTGTTGGGTTAACTCAAATGTAATATGTAGGATACGATACTCTAATCATTGCATTAGACTTCAACTCATATCCTTAGGTACCATTGCCAATTTTTGGCAATGCCAAGTAGAGGAGTCTCTTTATGGATTTCAACTCACATTTCTTAGATTTCAACTCATATCAATCGGTACCACTGCCAATTTTTTGTAGTGCCAAGTAGAGGAATCTAAGATGAGTTTTTTTATGTCAACAGGAGATAGCATGTCCTTTTATCAATTGCAGTGTCTCCCCAATAATTGAAATGAATTCAAGAAATGAATAAGTGGATGTGCATCCTAAAACTAAATCACATGTAAACTACAAATATAAGTTAATTAAACTATCATAGAAATGTTCGACCCACTAATGAATGTCCTAAAATCAAACAAAATTAGAAGATTTCAAAATCATAGAACATATGGACATGATCATAAAATATTTCTAACAAGAATGATATGTTCAACAAGTTTGGATTATTCCTAACCAAACACGCATTCAACTTTAAAAATATGTGCATAGTTATCATGAGGACAAGACAACCAAATCCTCAACATGGATAAACACATGAATGAACTTTTCATCACAAAGTTGCGATATACACCCTAAAATAACCACATGCAAACTCATAGAAAATTCACACAGCATGTATGAGAATCATAATAATTATAGCAGAGTACCTAAATAGACAATACAACAAATCCCAAAGTGTCATACAGAACTATCAAAGGGTGGGGCCTGAAGATATGAACTAGGCCCATGAATAGCGTGGTATATATGCACAATGCCAAGTACCATCCATCATAAAAAGTATCAGATCATACCCATAACAAGTCTAATAATCAACATGAAACAGCCACACAAGAATAAAGATGAGAAACTAGAATGGAGATAGATCACCCACTCTGAATATTGCATAGTCCTCTATGCGGTATCATGGATGTGAGAGGAGCAGGTGGTGATGCAGGTGTCCAGGGAAGCTACTTCCTTCTGCACGATCGAGAGCCATAACTCCGTGAGCTCTTGCCCTTGCCGCGTGAGCTGTAGTCGGGCTCGGCCTCCTCGTCCGATGAGATGTCCATACATGCCATAATTTCCTCGGAGAGGAAGGAGAGGCGCTTATCCATCGCTGATAGATTCTCCCATACAGACCCTATCATCTTGTGGTGCTGCTGCATGCCGGCCTCCAGAGACTCCCAACGAGAGGACTGATCATGCTAAATGTAGGTAAGGGTGGTGTCTATATGATCAATCACTTCCCGCTGGTGGAGTTGTTCCTCCCTAATTTCCTGTAATATAGAGATCATGGAGTTAGAGGAAGAAGTGCTGCTAAAGGAGAAGGCGCCAGGTGCTGGTGGTGTTGTATCAGCAGGGTCGGGCTGCGGGTCATCAACGAGCTGGATACGCCAATTTGCACGCACACGCACAGTGGTGCATTTTGGGTTCGGCAAAGGAAGGCAGAACTGACTCCCCTTCAAGGTCATGCAATAGGAGTCTCCCTTACGAATAATAAGCTTCATGGCCGCGCATGACTCAATCTCGAGCCTATTGTTGCTAGTGGCTTCCAAGGTACCATAAGGTATGATGCCCAAAGAGACCGCCAAGGGTGTGATGAGTCCACCGATCACAATCGCCCCTTTTATCGAGCGGGCAACACGGTTGAATTGTTTCGCAAGGTAGTATCCGTAATCCACCCGAAAGCTATGCAACATACACCAAAGATAGAATAACTCAATATGCCTTACCATCCCGTCGCTCTCTCCGCGGCCGAATACCGTATGGGCCAATACACGATGAACATATCTGATGGCTAGTTTGCAAATACTAGAAGCATGGGCGACACGAGCGGAATAGATGTGTCGTAATCGCTCCCCAAAAGCTTTGTTCACTGTATTCACTCGGGACCTTGTGCGAGCTCTGAGCTGGAAAACTGTAAATACCTCGTAACTAGGCAAGGGTAAGAGTATGCTCAACGTTTCTCAGACGAAAGGTGAGGTGGCCAGGATCATCCTCAAGGATAGAATCAGCCTTTACTTCAAGTGAACTAAGGAATTCCAGTGTAATACCGACATAGGTAGGGGAGAAGAGTTGCTGAAACTGCTCCCAACCCACGGTAGCATAAATGAGATTGACATCATCCACAAGTCTCAGTAGGTTTAATGTTCCTCTGTCCAGGTAGTGGGTATTCACCATTCGGCACTAACGCAATATAAGGTACAGTTCTTCTTGGCCAGCATTCCGGAAGATGATTCCAAAATCATTTAGTGGGGAGACGTAGGGTTGTGGTCGGCTGGCTGGTATGCGCCCGCGCTGAGAAGATGAAGCTCCCGGTGCAGACGTCGGTGGCAAATGAGATGGAGGCAACGACACATAGTCGTCCTCTGTCTCAGACGAATCCAAGAAAATCCTTGGCGCGTAACACTTAGAGGCTACAACCTTTGTCTTCGGAGCCATAGATGTTAAAGAAGGCCAAAGAAAACCTGCGTGGAAAGCACGAGTGAAGAGGGGCGGCGGCGACGAAGTAATGCCGTCGGCAGAAAGAACGTGATGGAAAAGGGGAAAACCAAAAATCCAATGGGGAAAGAGATAAATCTGTTGGGGTATGCCCTTAAGACTAATGTTTGAGGTCTTGGGATTGTAACAGTATCATGTAATAAACTGTTATGTTTATAAAGGCATGGTTGTTATTCAGTAAGCT
>JANTFE010022435.1:6225-23267 GCA_027562315.1 Costus pulverulentus | reverse complement strand
AAGTTTGGGCTAGCTCATTATCCAATGAGGCCCAATAATAAGTTGTCATGAAGAGAGAATTGGCTTAAGGGGTATAATGGGGAGAAATCTCACCCCATTGGCGCCTAATGGCATAATGGGGTGAGGGAGGCGCCTTTGCTTCATTATGGATGTAAAGGGCGCCTAGCCCCTCTTACTTGGATGGAATACTTGCCTCTAAGGCAAGTCTTGGGGCTGATATGGCTTGAGAACTTTTATGGGAAGTTCCTAGGCGCATATGGATAGTAGGGTAAGGTTTATGGTAAGATCTTGGAGACTTACCTTTCCTCCAAACCCTAATTCCCCTCAAACCCTTGCTTAGCCGAATTCCTCTTGCATGTTGCGCTTAGCCTCTTCTCCTTGGATGGAAAGGATGCCTCTATGGCATGTCTTGGGCTGAGGTATTGCTTGGGGCGCAAGACAAGGTCTTGGCGCATAAGGAAGGGTTGAATGGGTTTAAGGAAATGTCTTGGAGACTTTCCTTGCCACAAACCCTTTCATCCTAGCCATACACTTGTCCTAATCCTAGCTCTTGCCGAAATCACCTCTTGTCCTATTTATAGGACCCCTTGCCACCCTTCTTGTGGTTGTTGGTTGTTGTTGATTGAGTGGACAACATCTTGGAGGGGTGACATATCTCTTGGAGAGACTTGGAGTGCAAGGGGCGAGAGCAACATAGGCTTGGCGCAATCTTCTTCCTTGGAGCCGAAAGTTCTTCCACTTCCTCTCTTCTTTGGCGCGCGGATTCTTTGTGCTTGGTGGCGTCTTCTTGCCACAAGCCCTCATCGTTCCTTGGCCATAGGCGCACCTTGGAGGTGGCGCAAGCAAAGAAGAAGAGGCAAGTCCTTGGCGGCATCTTCCCTATCCCCTCCTTGGCGCATGTTCTTTTGAAGGTGGCGTAAGTGAGGTGAAGGCTTGATTCTCTTCCCGAGGCTAGCACCAAGCGTGGAAGGGAGCAACGATCAAGGAGTCGACGCGTGGATACTTGTAGAGGACGAGCACTTAAGCATCTTCATCTTGGCACCTTCATCCTAACAAGCAATAAAGGTACTAACCCTAACACATCCTTGTGTTCTCTCTCTCGCATGGATCCTTGGGAAAGGAATGTGTTTCGGGTGTAATGCTTCTTCCACTGCGTCCTGGGACTGCAAAAATTTTAAATTACACCCGGCATTCCCTAACAGCACTATGTCCTTCAACATGTGAGGTAGCCCTCCACATGAATAGCACTTATTGTTCCTGATCCATTCCATCTTTAATTCAGTTCCTTGATCAAGCCTTTCGGCTCAACGCACTGAATATCAACTTTAGGAGGATTGAGCCTAACCAATTCATTAAAGAGCTGTCTTAGATTAGTAATAATCTCAGAGGCACTCTTCAATTCATATTGCCCATGAAGCTTGGGAGATATGTTGGTTAGCATCAATTGTGCAACCTCCAACGTGTCAGCCTGATGTTTATCATAAGCATCCCTCTCAGCCGCTGAGGCCGAGCATGGAAGTGGTTCAGGAATGGGCTACTCAAGGACATAGAGCTTTCACTCGAGCTTGAGCACAATTCTCAAGTTCATATACCAATCCATCAAGTTGGATGCAACCAACTTGTCATTCTCAAGGATAGATCGCAGTGACCAATCGCTATTGTTCGTTGCCATTATTCTACAGCAGTCAAGAAACAGCAAATTAGTACTACTTCAAATCATTTAAACTGTACTTGTTTTAAATGATTATGGCTCCCACTATTTTAATCGAATTGACAACCCACAAAGTCAATCTGGAAGTTTAAGACTTCCTAGTGAGATGGGATCCTTATTCCACATGAGGCTTTGCGTCGTACGAGGGTGGGATGAGATGCACAAAGTAACCCATGCTTCCTTAGGTGGGCACGCCGGCCGATTGCTCCAAGCAATTCCCCTTATTGAGACAGTCTAGGCATTTCATGTCCAGCGCAGGCTGTATACATCATGAAACCCTAACCTCTCAACGATGCCTCTAGAGTTCCATTATATGCCCAGCACATGTACAAATCTAGTCAAGTCCATTCCTAACCGTTATGCCCAGGGCCAACGAGTTTCCTTGCGAAGGCGCGCCCGATTAAAACGGACTGGGGAAACCATTGTGACCACGCACTTTCTAAAGATAAGTGGGTGTATCCCACGAGGGTGGGAAACAGTTCATAACACCATTGATCGATAGCTTAGTGAGGACTACGCATTAGAAGACTACTAGACTTGATATATATTTATGAGGGTTTTTGAGGTCTCATCAGTTTTATTTTATGTCTAACATTGCAGGCATGCAATCCTATAATGATAACATAACGATAAAATAACTCTGGCATGCTTTAGTAGATATGTATGAAAACAGTAAAAGAATGATGTGATCATAGCCTATTCAAGACATTGAACCAACCCATGCCAAAAGGAGGTTCAACTCTTGACCTAGGATTAAAGCCCCAAAGACTAGACCTAACCTAGCCGACCTCTAACTTGAACTTCAATGTTGGCTCCAAGGTCCTTCTCACCATGGTTTAGCTCTCAAACCCTAGAGGTGTCCCTCATGGGTTCGGCCAATGCCATGGGTCTTTCTCCATAGATGATGCGCCACCATGCAAGGAGCCAAGATGTCTAGCTCTCAAACCATAGGGTTCGTCCATGCCATCTTGCGCCACTCCTCCATGCGCCATCAAGCATGCTAGGGTTCCATGTGGTTGCGCCCTAATCTTCTTCTTCTTGTTACAAAAATAAAATAAAAGAAAAGCGGCACACAGGCCTCACAAAGATACATCACAGGCATGCAAAGAGGCTTGACTCATGATCACAACATTATGCACAAGCAAGGTATCTCTACACATGCAGTTCTACATGCTCATGAAAAACATAAAATTTGAAATTTTACTTTTTCATAAAACTAGTCTCTTTTTCTCATCTTCTTCTCACAAATATTTTAGTTATTTGCGATCTATTTTTCATGATGATTTCAAAGATCCTCTCGGCTGGTAATTTTGTCAGATCAAGAGACCCGGCCAGTCTGAAGACACAATGCCTGTCCTACTTGACAAAATCACGTGCGCCTTTGATCCTTAAATCATGCAAGAAAAATAACCCGAAATCCAAAAGAGATTAAAAAGATGATAGAAACAAGAAACCCTAATTTTTCCTACTTAGAAAAATCGTTTGCCATGTGATCATGCAATTTGCAAAAATTGAGATATGTCATGTGAGCATGAAAAAGCATGAAAATACATCGTTTGAGTCTCGCAAGTCCCTCTGATACCACTGTTGGGAAATCCCAAGGATATTTTACAAAATTTCATAGATGCAAACACATTGCGCAGCAGAAGAATATCCCCGAAACAGGCCTGTCCCAAAAAACCCAATGAAGATCGCATGGGAGAGAGTCGACAAGATGAGATAGAAGATACCTTGAGCAAGGCGAGGCTGATGTCGTAGTAGGCGCCCAAGCGTGCGCCCTCTACAGTTTCACACACACAGATCACCTCGAGTCCTCTTCTTCCATGCCCGGTGCTAGCCTCGGGAAGAAGATCCAAGCCTTAGGAGAGCCCTCCAAGAAACTTGCGCCACCACCAAAGGGAGAAGCGCCAAGAGCAAGGAGGAAGAAGGAGATGCCGCCAAGTTCAACTTCACTTTGCCCAAGGAGAAGAGGAAGAGGATCACTTGCGGCTTGATGGAAGAAAGGAGGAAGTTGTGCCCTTGTCCCTTGCTTTCGCTATCTTGATGATGCTCATGCCTCCAAGGAATAAATGTCATGAGAGGGGCAGCTAGGGGGGTTATTTATAGGGCAAGGGGCGCCTAAAACATGGCTACAATTAAGCCAAGTGGGCGGCTAGGAGAAGAAGGAGGGAATCAAGTCCTAATCTAATTAGGACTCAAGTGGGCGGTTTGATTAAGATTTCAATCAAGTCCTAATCCAATTAGGACTCCAATTATTTATTTAATTAATTAAATCCTAATCCAATTAGGACTCTAAAAAATCAGTCCATTAGATCCCACAAAAATAGGACTCTAATTAATTAATTAATTAGCCCCTATTTTATCTCACATGATTAATTAAAATCACATGAGGCATAGGCACTAACCCTAGTCTAACTAGGGTTAAGCATGCGCCTGCCCTCTTCTTCTCCTTAAGCCCATTAAGCCCATTAAGCCTAACTTTTCAATGGGCCCAGCCTAATGTTCGTTATGCATGTTAACCAAGCCCTTGGATCCAATCCAATTTAACCCAAGTTCAAATTAGGCTAACCATGGTTAATATGCCGTAAATGGAAGTTGGCCCCAATAAATTTCTTCCATCTCATCAGGCCCATTGGCGCTGATGATATCTCCAAAATAGATCCGAGTTATCCAATAACTCGACCATAAGGCTTCCCGATCAATACGAGAACTCGAGTATCAAGGTGTGCGACCCTGTAGATTCCTCTGACGTTGGCAGTGCTGACCTAAGGTCACCACAAGCAGTGAGTGGCACCTAGCAATGCATCGCTGCGACCCAAGTCATCAGAATGGATATCGACATCGACATCCCCATCATCGCAACTAGGTACAGATGCATTATAGTCTCTTTGCCGAACTGATATCCGATTGGTCAAGTGTGTCACCACTTGCTTTTATCCAATCTCATGGCTATGACTAAATCAAATCTAACCTGGGTATGGCCATACACTTTCAGTCATAGAACCATAGAGGAACTCCAAGGATATCATGCTTCCCTTAGGAAGGGGCAAATCCTATGTCTGTGCATTGACCTTCTCATATGGGTCGTGATATACCCAATGACAACCGTTATTACCTCCCAACTATGGCAAGGCGTTAGGTTGTATTAAGGTATATCCCTAACCATATAGAATGGCCAATGACCTCAAGTCAAGGGATCAATGCATCTCCTATCACTTGTGAGAATTACTCGTGACACCAAGTTATTGCCTCACAGCGGGTCAGTCCAGTATATCCACCACTGATATACCCATATGCCTGCGTAAGCACCTCGTGCCTAACCAGCCCATATACCAGTCTCACAAGTATCAGAGTTGTCCCATATCCACTTAGGTCCATCGACTGGGGATAATCATTTGAGCACAGAACTAATCTGTCTCCAGGGACATTATCTAGTAAGTACATATTCGCAGATGTAGACAAACATAGATAATGACAATGCTAGAATGATATATATAAAATATCAATGTTAAGTAGTACAAATAATGGACCAAAACTAGGTCCTAGGGCATATACACCAACAATTGCTTGTCACATATGTAATCAAGGATTTATTTATTATGATTGAGAATTCAATCAAGATAATTAATTATTCAAGTTCCTTGATTTATGCCCAAATCACATTGACCTTCTAATTAACCCTAACCGCCCTTGATTTCTATAAAATATGCCCTTGTCGCTTCGTCTTTGATAGACTTATCTCTTGGAGGCGTGAAGGCATAGAGGGGCGACAACTTGAGAGCTTGGAGCTGTCCTTCTTCCATCATAGGCACAAGCAAGTTCTTATTCCTCTCTCTTTCTTCTTGGCGCAAAGGGTGCTTGTGCTTGGTGGCATTCTCTTCTATTGCCGCAAGCATTCTCCCTCCCCTCGCTATAGACGCACCTTGTTTGAAGGTGGCGCAAGCATAGAAGAAGAAGGAAGTGCGTGGCACATCTTCTTTCTCCTCATCTCTTCCTGGCACCTATACCTTGGAGGTGGCACAAGATTTGAAGAGAGTGACAAAGGCTAGATTCTCTTCCCGAGGCTAGCACCAAGCGTGGAAGGGAGCAACATTGAGACAGTCGATGTGTGGATACTTGTAGAGGGCGAACACTTGGGCGCCTTCAACATGGCTTCAACGACTAAGTAAGCAAAAGAGGTATATCTCTAACACATCTTTGTGTCTTCTCTCACACATGGATTCTTGGGAAAAGGAATATGTTTCGTGTGTTATGACTCTTCCGCTGCGTCCTGGGACTGCAAAATTTTAAATTACACTTGGTATTCCCTAACAATGGTATCTAAGGTACTTGCGAGATACACAAGGTGTACTATTGCTCGTGTGAAAAATTTTTGGAAAATTTTTCTTTCATCCATGCGCGTTTCACGTAGAAAGCGTTTTTCATCCAATCTTCTCTTTTCAATTTTATGGCCGAAATTTGATTGTGTTTTATGATTGATTTAAGGCCAAAGGCGCATGTGGTTTTGTCATGTAGGATGGGCATTGTGTCTTCGGACTGGTCGGGTCTCTTGATTTGACAATAACTACCAGCCGATAGGGTCTATGAAATCATCATGGAACTTGGTATAAATTTTATTATAAATTTGGTTAAGAGAGTGCTTTGAATGATGATGGTGCATAAGGGGCTAAAATTTGATTTTTTCCGGTTTTTCAAATTTTACATGCGCCACTTGATTGGGTTGATATGGTCATAGCGAGTGCCCTCCTGTGTCGTGATGTGGAAGCATGTTTCCACTTGTGATGAATGCTTGGAGATCACCTGTGTGTGGTTATATCCCTATCTTGATTTAAAGTTTTTCATTTTGTTTGAGAATAGATTAGAAGATAGGTTAAGGCTTCATCTTGACAATAAGGAGTTTTCTTCAACTGAACTCAGTAGTGGCGCCAGCTTTGGAAGCGTGGTGATGGACTTGCGGCCGAAGGAAGGACACATACTTTCGGCTTCTAGCATGGGCTGATCTGCTAAAGGGACTCGCAACCGTTGGATGTACCATAACATTGTCACATGGCTCGTGACAAGTTATGTGTATGAAAAGGGCTATGACCATATCGACCATATTAGCATGCATGTGATGGTTTATTATTCTGTCCATAGCATGCCTGTGATGTTTTCCTTTGTTGCCATAACCATAGGAAAATTGCATGCTAGAAAAGAATAAAATAAACAAGCAAAAATCTCATTGAAATATCAAGTCGGTAGCCTTCTAACGCGTAGCCCTCATCAAACTATCGATCAGTGGTGTTGTGAACTGTTTCCAACCCTCGTGGGACACACCCACTTATCTTTAGGAGGTGTGTGGTGGCAATGGTTTCCCCAGTCCGTTTTAACCGGGCGCACCTTCGCTAGGAAACTCGTTTACCCTAGGCATAACGGTTAGGATCAGACTTGACTAGTTTTTCATATCACTAGAGGCAGCTGTTGAGAGGATAGGGTTTTGTGTTGTATCCAGCCCTCGCTGGACACAGGGCACCTAGTATGTCTTAACTAAGAGGAGTTGTGCAGGGCACAATTGGTTGGCATGCCTACCTAAAGAAGAATGAGATCACTCTTTGCATCCCAACTCACCCTCGTGAGTCACAGAGACCTCATGTGAAATTACGATCCTACTCACTTTTTTCCATGTTGAGTTTGAGAGTTCTCAACTTGTTTTGGAAATAGTGGGAGCATAGCATTTAATTAAAGTCGTGGTTAAATACTTTATCATTGTACTTATCTTACTTATTTGCTTATTGTAGATGATGACATCTCCTAATCTAAGATTGAAACTTTATAAGAACAAATTGGATGGGACAAATTGGACAAATTGGTTCAAGATTTTGTCCCAGATACTCGAACAAGAAAATAAGGTGCATCATCTTGAAAGACCTCCATCCCAGCCTAGTATGTATTTCACTATTGAGTGGGAGTGGAATGTCTATCTTGAACATTGTTAAGATTACAAATAGTACACTGCTCTTGTCTTACAGTAGATGACCCCAGAGGTCAAGGTTGAGTGTGATGAGATGGGGATTTATGATCTTATCATACATCTCAAATGTCTCTTCACACCATGCGCTATAGACAAAGATCAGGAGAGTTCGGTTGGATCTTCAAAATATATGCCTGAATCTGAGAATGACCATCATTTTGTATCTTCGAAGCTAATACTTCGGAAGACTGGGAATGCATGGGTATTTCAAAGAGGATTGAGGCCCAAGAGGAGCATGGCAAAGAAGAAGGGATGTAATCCATCCGCTTTAGGTATTGTGTTACCAAGGTCTTTATGTCTACTTCTTACTCATGGGTACTTAGTATCGCATGTGAGACTCACATATATTTTACGTATGCAGGAGCTCAAAAGAAGTAGGACGATGAGGCTTGGTGGGATCGACTCTCGGGTCAAGGACGGAGCATTGGATGCTGCTGATATCATCTCACAGCCTTGAAGACTTTATCTAGAACTTTGCTATTATCTATCAGCTTATGTATTAGAACATCTTTCCTTTTGGAAAGGACTTCAGTTTGAAATAATAAATGATATTTTTCTTTAAATATGAGATGTTTTATTAAAGTGATACAGATGATAATAGTTTTTAGTTCTATATGTAACATGAGATCAGATCCAATGATTCAATCAACACCCTCTTATAGCATTGTCTCTTGAGCCATAGAACAATGGTCACATCCAAAGGTCCATGGACTGTTAGGATCATTATCCTTTCAGGATTATGATACATGTGAGCCTTGTTGAAAGGAACAAAGTGACAGATGCTACCTTCACCATAAAGGGTGGAAGGGTTAGTGGCTTGTTGGATCTATTACACAGCAATGTGTGTGGACCCATGTAAACAAGTACGAAGATGTGTTATATACTTCATTAGGTGTGGGTATGCCTTATCCAACCTAAGAACTTTAGAGAAATCCAAGAAGTTCAAAATGAAGTACATAATCAAATTGGAGGATCTATTAAAACACCTTGATTGGATCAAGGTGATTAGTGGAAAATTTGATGACTGTCCTAAGGAGTGTGGGGGTTATCTCACAGCTTACTTGGAACACCACAAGTGTGTAATGAATTTCAAAGAAAGAAAGAGGAACACATTGAATGTGGTTCCATCTTTGAATAGTCATGCAAATTTACTACTTTTGACGCCATGCAATTAGATGTACTGTCACTCCATTGAAAAGTGTGTCTAAGATAGCTTTTGAGTTGGAAACTACAAATATCCCATTTCTTCAAAGGATTTAGGAATATAATATGCAGTGATTCAAAAGTATGTGTTTGTGGAGCACTGTAGAGTGCTTATTCTATCCCGAAGAGAACAAACTATTTGTTGCTCAAACTGCTGTCTCTCTTGAGAAGATATTTCTTTTGAGAGAAGCTAGTGGGAGTAGAATTGATTGAGACAAGGTCCAGAATTAACCACAAATGGAGAGTAGAATCTCACATACAGGTTCAAAGTAACCTGCAGTTCAAGTAACACAGGAACCACATAAGTCTGGATGGATTCGAAATGCTGGGCATGATGAATTTTTCATCTAGGATGAACCTGAGACTTATGAGGAAATGGAAGCGGTCGATGGACCAGATTCCAAGAAATGGCTAAGTGCCATGAGAACCATAATGGACTCCATGTCTGCTAATCAAGTCTGGGACTTGGATGAGCCGCCAAAAGGGTAACACCCATAGGCTGTAAAAGGATCTTCAAGGAAGATAGACATGGAAGGTAACATTGTTACCTTGAAAGACAAGCTTGTGAACAGAAATTTCAGGCAAATCCACTAGGTGGATAATGATGAAATTTTTCACCAATAGTTGTGTTTTAAGTCCATTAGGAATCTGCTAGTTATAATTGCATGATCAGATATGGCGTGTTGTTATGAAAACTGCTTTTCTTAAATGGACGTCTGGAATAGGATCTCTACAAGGAAATAGCCGAAAGGTTTTCATATCAAGGGCATAAAGATATGCATGGTCTTGTGCAAGCATGTTGAAAGAGCCTATGTTTACAAGAAGATTAGTGGGAGCATCATAATATTTCTTGTTCTACATAATTGACAATATTCTCCTCATATGAAATAACATCCCAGCTCTTCACATGGTGAAGAAAAGGCTTGGGAAGTATTTCGAGAAGAATGATCTAGGGAATGATGCCTACATCCTAGGCATGAGGATCTATAGATAGAGATCCAAGAAAGTCATTGCCCTTTGGTCAATCTATGTTCGTCCAGGAGTTTCTGGAGAGGTTCATATTGGGTGAAACCAAATAATAATACCTTCCAGGAAGATATGGTTTGACTCTCACAAAAATGCTATGTCCTATGACACAGCTGGAGAGTGGTAACATGGGTCTAAAATCCTGATACATTGTGTATAAGATAGATCATGTTTTGTGTAATATACACAAGACCATTTGTGGCAGATGCTTGGAGCATAGCTGGCAAGTTTTCAATCAGATCCTAGTGTTTAACACTGGATAGCTGTGAAAGCAATCCTTATATATACTTGGGAAGTAAAAAGGATTGAGCTGTAGTCTATGATAGACATGAAGAATTTTGTGTACAGGCGTACACTGACACTTCGTTCCAGTTCAATGACTATTGATGACAGCCAGGATTTGCGTTTTGCCTTGTTGTGGTGTTGTGTGCTAGAAGAGCATTAGACAAACCATAGTGGCAAATTCTACAATTAAGGCTGAGTACATTGCAGCTTCTTGAGGCAGTCAAGGAAGCAGTTTCATTTACTTGAACTTGGTTTAGTTCCTGGTGCTCGATGGTGCAATATAATTCTTATTGGGGCCATAGCATGGAACTTAGCATTCAAGTATGTACTGCAGCAATATCGTCTGAGCTTAGAGATCATGCATAAAGATGATGATTCAAATTTGTTAAAATAAACACAAATAGCAATCTAGAAAAACCCAGTGACATAGCCTCTAGCGCAGCGGAAGCTAAATAAGTCATACTAGAGACATAGGAACTGATTAAACATCAGTTGCCCTTGGTCTTAGTGCAAGTGGGAGATTGTTGGTGTATATGCCCTGCAGGCCAATGTATGGACATGGTCAGACATTGTTTGAATGTACTTTGATAGAACTATTATTCTTTATAAAGGCATGGTCGTTATTATGCATACTTTTCTACCTGCGTTGATGTATAGAGTTGCATAAATAATGTCCCAGGAGTTTGGTTGGATCCATTCTCATAAGCTATCCCCAGTCAAGGTACCTTAGCAGATATGGGATAGCTTTGGTACATGTGAGACTGATGTATGGGCTGGTTAGGTGCGGGGCACAGTAACGCAGACATACAGGTGCATTGGATGCACTGGAGTGACTCACCGTGAGGATTGACTTGTCTAGTCAACAAGTCAATCTCACATGCAAGAGGTTTGCATTGATCCTTAGACTTGAGGTATTCATATCTAGATTTGATGATGGATATGCTTTGATGCAGTCTTACGTCTCTCTGTAATTGGGAGACAAAAACGACTGTCATTGGGCATGTCATAAGTCATGTAAAGACATGGATGACCAACAGTAGGATTTGCCCCTTCCTTCAGAGGAAGTATGATATCCACTCGGGGCGCCCCACCTCATTGGTGCATGACAGGAATGTGTGGCCACACTGATTGAGTCATGACCAATAGATTGGATTGATAAACATGAGACTAATCTAATGGCAGGATATCAGTTCAGGCAAAGGGATATATATAATGCATGAGAATCCTCGTTGCTTGTTTAGGAGTTGTTCCCATATGACTTAACTCCTATGACATGGGTAGTAGTGATGTGTTGCTATATACCCCTCACTACTTATGATGTTTACATCATTGCCATCATCACATGGATCCTACGGGGTTACACGCAATAGACTCTTGACATTGCTTTAATCAGAAGCCTTAGGATCAAGTTATTGGATAACTTGGATGAGTTTGGAAGATTTTATCATCGCCAATGGGCCTGATGGGATGGAAGAAACTTATTAGGGTCAACTTCCATTTTTGGCATATGAACCAAATTAACCATGGTTAGCCTCATTTAACTTAGGGTAAAATTGGATTCGCTCCAGTTACATGGTTAGCATGCATAATGGACCTTAGACCAAGCCCATTGCTTAATGGGGATTGCTAATAAGTTGTAATGTGAAGCCAAGATGCTAAAAGGGTATAATGGGGATGAAATAATGGGATAGGCGCTTATAGATTCCTAGTTGGACAACGATTTGCGCTAATGCCATATTTAGTATCTCCTAAGTGATTGATTCAAATTGGATTTGAATTTAATCACTTAAAATAATTAGAACCCTATATTTGGGTGCATATGGTGATCCTTTGCATGGCATCGCTTGGCACATATGTAATCAATGATTTATTGATTATGATTGAGAATTGAATCAAGATAATTAATTATTCAAGTTCCTTGATTTATGCCCAAATCGCATTGACCTTCTAATTAACCCTAACCGCCCTTGATCTGTATAAAATATGCCCTTGTCGCTTCCTCTTTGATAGACTTATCTCTTGGAGGCGTGAAGGCATAGAGGGGCGACAACTTGAGAGCTTGGAGCTCTCCTTCTTCCATCATAGGCACAAGCAAGTTCTTCTTCCTCTCTCTTTCTTTTTGGCGCAAAGGGTGCTTGTGCTTGGTGGCATTCTCTTCTATTGCCGCAAACCTTCTCCCTCCCCTCGCCATAGGCACATCTTGTTTGGTGGCGCAAGCATAGAAGAAGAAGGAAGTGCTTGGCGCATCTTCTTCCTCCTCATCTCTTCCTAGCGCCTATACCTTGGAGGTGGCACAAGATTTGAAGAGAGTGACAAAGGCTAGATTCTCTTCCTGAGGCTAGCACCAAGCGTGGAAGGGAGCAACGTTGAGATAGTCGACGCGTGGATACTTGTAGAGAGCAAACACTTGGGCGCCTTCAACATGGCTTCAACAACTAAGCAAGCAAAAGAGGTATATCTCTAACACATCCTTGTGTCTTTCTCTCGCACGGATCCTTGGGAAAGGAATATGTTTCGGGTGTAATGACTCTTCAGCTGCGTCCTAGGACTGGAAAATTTTAAATTACACCCAGTATTCCCTAACAGAGCATAGTGATAATCAGAGAGAAATTAGGACTAGGGTTTCATCCACCTTAATTACAATGACCTGACATCAATAAAAGGATTTCAATCTAATTTTATCGTGATAAAGATATAATTTACTGCATAAAAGGATTATCTTACTTTCATGCAGACAATCATGCAGGGACCGATCCTCTCTTTCGCGCAAGATCTATCCCAAGCTAAAAATAAGTAAATCATCAATCAAATAACTCAAGCATCACTTTCGTGCATCCGAATTCTAAGTTGATTATCTCAAGTGGAATCTCAATGATCAGTTTCGTGCATCCGAGTCTCAACACAAGCTCTACTTATGGTTCTCCAACGTTCCGATCCTCACTTTCACACAAGATCTTCACGTTTAACAAAATAACTCAATCATAGATTCAAATTATTAAACATGGCAATTATTCTTCGAAAATCAAGAAATAATAACTAACCTAATTTCTTACGGTGAGTTCCTCAATTCAATTTTAGGGTTCCCAGTTCTCAAACAAATCACCTTTCAGTTCATATTGCGAAAACTCTAAAACATGCATGATAATAAGAAAACTATGGAGAATTATAGGCAATCATCACATAAGTAGAATTATCATAATAAAACTATTCTGACAAAATAGAAGTTATCTAGTCATAAAAATTCAAGGAGATTACACCCCATGTCCCATATGAAGTTTAAGCTAGCATGGAAGAAGAAATACAATAAACCATAGTTTAGATTGATCAGAAATTGAAAAGAATGGAAAATCAACTTTACAGCATCGGTGCCCAAGAACCCGTGATGAATAGTGCCGGCGCCAACTCTTTCATCGATTTCTCCTCCGTCCGAGATCCTTTCTCTCTGAAACTTCTGGAGTATTGTTTCCTCCTCGAAGCAATGCTTCCCCTCAAATTTCACGGCTGGAGATGCATTGTACGCTTCCTAGCAGGAAAAAGTAGGGCGGCAGTGAAAAACTTCATTTCTCCCTCGACAGTGGATGAAAATTAGGGCTTTTGCCCTTGGCGTGTTCTCCTCCTCTGAGGCTCTCTTTTTTCCTTCTTACAGCTTTGAATATAAGGGTCTGGATCATCCGCAATTGATCGCGCAAAAATCAGACTTCAATTTGACTGTGAAAATCGCGTTCCAAGGTTAGAATTACGGCCGTGAAATCTGTTACGGTACTACCATATTTTCTTTAACTTCTTCTATACAAGATTCGATCAGAATTATGGTACCGTGGAAATGATTATGGCAGTGCCGTAATTTCTGAAAATCTCTCGGGTCTGAAGTCGCTTCAAAATACAACATCGTGATTTTAGTTATGGCAGTGCCGTAATTTCTAGAAAACTTTCTGTATGAATATCACCCCAAAATACGGCAGTGCTACGACATTACGGTAGTAGTCAAAATTATGGTACCGTAATATGAATTACGGTACTGCCATAATTTGGTATGTGGCTCCGATATATGTGAAATTTGTCATGTAGCCTCTTCTTGACGATGAGAATTCTTCTATGTATCTAATTTTGCTTGAAAATGACTTAAAATCGTGCATTTTTACCTGAAAATCATGAAAAACCAAAATCGAAGTAGATTCTGCAATATTTGATAAAAAGGGCATGAAAATAAGCAAAGTAGTATAAATATGGCACAAAAAGAGTAATGAAATGACACAAATATATACTATAAATTTTGGTGTGATCAAACACATAAGGCTCAAACTTTGCTTGTCCTCAAGCAAAGAAAAAGAATAGTGCTAAATATGGAAAATATGTTCTTTTATGAAAAATAAATTTCTAAAATATAATCACTCATGAAATATCCCACTAACTTTTAGCATAAAATTTTGTAACTCGTATAATAAAAAGAATCTCATTCTCATGAATTCACCCAATTTTCAGTTTCAATCTACCATACCTTTGTTTACAGGAATAAGATATCCAAAATCTTTTTCCACTCAAAATCTCTCTCCCCATTTTTTTTGATGGTATGTACCCACGTAGATACACACTTTTTATTTTGACTTCAATCCTTGTCTTCGGTACCACTGTCAATTTTACAAAGTACCACGTAGAGGAGTCATTTTCTTTATCTCTCTTCCCTTTTTTACAAACTTCAACCCATATCTTCGGTACCACTGTCAATTTTACACAGTGCCAAAGTAGGGGAGTCATTTTCTCTTTTTGGATTTTGGATTCTTTCTTCCCAACAAATAGTAAAATAAACTAAACATCAACTAGGTTTATCAATTGACATCAATTCAAAAATTACACTCATGCTCATTTTATTCAGGAAAGATGCTTCACTATTAGATTGCATTCATCAAACAACATACCTACCCAAAACTCTATTCATTAATCAATGAAGGATTTCAACAAGTAGATATACATTGAAGAAATAAATTCAGCATAATAGGTATATCTCCATTCACAGGTATGCATAAACATAGAAAAATCCACACATCTCTCATCACAATGGGTTCAAATCATAAATATTTTTGTTTTCAAACATCAAACATATCAATATCAATATAAAAGTACAAAGCATCAAACTCATGTAGTCAAAAGATGTAAAATGATAGATCCGTGTAATCACATAAGGCTCAAACAATGCAAAGGAAATAAATTTTAGGAGAAGAAAAGTGAAGACAATTATATCAAGTAATCAAATCACAAGAAAGTGCAAACAATACTCACAAAATTATATAGCAAGCTTGAACCATCGTCTGGGGTGTAGCATTGGGGCAAGTGCTGTTAGGTCCAAAAATGTGTCTTTTGAAAATTTTACCTACACAATTCAAGATACATAAGGCTCGGATCAAAAACAGTATCTTACTTTAAAAAAAATGAAAGGAAATATTTTTCTCAAAGGAAAATCTGAGATGTCATCAGTGATCCAAAGAAGCTGCCAGTGGAGGGAGAGCTGATGTGGAGTAGATGCCGGTGCTGACAGTAGAGTGATGATGAGTAGTCTCCAGTGGCCTGCTAGAGACTACAATCCTGGAAGTGAAGATGTCAGCCGGTGGGCTACGAGAGATAATGCTGCATAAATAATAAAAAAATTAGAGTCACTAATGAATATCCTACTACAAAAATAAAATCAATGGAAATAGAGGCAGCAGAAGAAGTAAGAGGCTGCTGAAGGTATAATCCAGTGTCGATGGCTGGAAATAGTGGTGTCAAAGGCAGCTGGAGTGGTGGTGGTTGGGCTGGCTAGAGGTGCTGCAAATCTGGAGAAGAAGCTGCAGGTGTCCAAGGATAACAAAGCAGCCTACTGATTCAGTTACAAAAAGTAGCTATACCCAATAATAAGATTTAATGATCCATAAAGAAAATAGACAAAGCCACGAAGTAGAATAAAACTTGTTCTTTCTGGGCGTATGAAAAATTAAAGGATCAAAATCTGTCAGGAATTTATGATATCAATAGAAAGAGGGCTACTTAGATTTCTAAATGAAAAACTGCACAAAAATTAATCAGTTAGCAAAAGTTGCCATGTGTTATAGGTTGATCCACGAACTTTAAAATTCAATAAAAATATCCAAAAAAAAATAGACAAAGATGAGTAGTTCATGTTTGTGCCAAAGATAAAAAATTTTCCCAACCCAATTTCTTAAAATCACAATGCGAAAACACCTAATCAGATAAAGCAGAATGCAGATTTCAAATTATAGGTGTAATATTACTTACGGCAGTGTTGTAATGTACGCAAAATTCTCAGGTAAAAAATGTTATGAAATTACGATACCATAAAACTGATTACGGTACTGCCGTAAAATACATAAAATTTTCGGATAAAAAATCACTAAAAATATGGCACATGAAGTCGAAAATGGACTGAAAATACGGTACCATAAAACTATTACGGTAGAACCATAAAAGAGGCAAAACTCTCAGGAAAGAAATTGGCAGAAATTATGGCAACATGAAATAGATTACGGCAGTGCCGTATTTTGCGCATAGTTCGATTTTCCCTGCAAAAAGAAAAGAAAAATTAATTATAAATATAAACTAAAATAAAAGAAACTAAGCAAAGTAGAAGTGCCTAGGTTGCCTCCCAAGAAGCGCTAATTTTAAGGTCCATAGCTTGACCAAAAATCAAATTTCATGGCGAAGCAGGTGGATTAGTACCATAGTAAATAGCATACAATTTTCTGCATTTCCTTTGTCCATAAAGTTTAGCCACTAATCCAAACATCCAAAATTTAATGTAAATCACAATCACTG